>JARACY010000732.1:0-78517 GCA_029255725.1 Scrobipalpa atriplicella | reverse complement strand
TACTTTTTTTTTTCTTTCAAATGTAAATAACAGCTAAATTATATATGATAGGGTAGTGTTTATAATAATCTTTATAATATACCCAACAAAATAAAATAATAAACTTCGGAATCCGTCAAGTAGTTTTTGAAATATACGCATTTCAAAAAAGTGGGTGAGTTGAAACCCGTCACAGAAGGGCATGTCCTCTATCATAGAATTCATAGAATATGAACAAATGCTAAAAAATGCTGTAAGTTTGCATTAAACTATTTAAAGTAATGCTTTGTGTGTATTATATACATCATATAAAAACTGGTCAAGTGCGAGTTGGACTCGAAAATAAGAGGTTTTTGAGGTTTTGCTTTATTAGAAGGGTCATTCTTTGAGAGGTCGAAATTTTCGGTCACACGCTTAATACTCTAATGATATAAAACGCACAGCTTAAAACTCTTTTTTATATGTTTGTTTGTTTAATTGACTACCTAGAATTCCTAATTTCAACATAATATTACAAAATACGTTAAACTTTAGTTAGAAACCTGAAATCGGGGTCAAAACTAGCGTTCTTCGCGTGTCACACTCTGCTCTTCCGAAATTGAAAAGCTTATAGCAATTTATTTACCTGGACTATGTCGTACTTTTTACCCATTAAAATGATCCTGGAAAACCACAGATTTATTTAAAATAATAAACTACACACATATTTAAACACCAACATTCACAAAACAAGCACTTTGTGTCGGTCACACGTTTTCGAGACTTTTGAGCGCGCGGTTTGAAACGACTCGTACGCCTCAACGAAGCTAACTATGACCAGGAAAACACTCCCGCCCTTTGCCAGTCCTGACATGGCATCTGAGGAAAGAGGCCTGGTGAGTCATCGCAGTTCCCGAAAAAAAATAGAAGGTGCTTAATTTTCGAGACCAACATTTTTCTACCTACGCAGATCACTCAAGTGGACATGTGTAATGTATGATAGAGTAACACTTTGAATCTGTTATTACTATTATTAACTCGTAAATATAACCGAGATTTTAGATTAATTTAAAAAAAAGGAATTTATTGCATAGTTTAGAGAGAAATTGCGAAAATACCTCAAATTCGGTCACTTGGGTGGCGTGATTTGGGTGGCATTTTGTCCACCAAAGCGACATTTCACACCACTCAAGTGACTTATCTTATTACTTGAACAAAATTCATATGAATACCGCGTTCTTATTGTAAAGTAATTAATGTAAAACATTATTTATGAAGCGTATAGTGATAATCTTGTCTAATAGCTCGTTTATTATGACTTTTCGTTTGCTGACTGATAATCCTTCGCCCCGGAACTTCTTCCTTGGCGGAAATCTCCTTCGGACATACTCAGGCTCCCTGGAGAGGCAATCCACGGGGCCTGCAACTACCCCTGGGTTCTTCTTTAGCTACCCTCCGCGGTCAAGCCCACCGGGTGAGACCTCATGGCAAGTCGTGCAATGAACTGGTCGATGTTCTCCCACTCGAGATCTTATTCTCATATATATTGGAGTCTTTATTGCCGATCGGACAGTTAAGTTTTCCTGGGCTCTGATCTTCTTTTTCAACAAGTTGCACGCGAGAGCGTACCAAGCGGGCGCCGCGTACGTCAGCCTTGCGCGCAAGTACGTTTTGTAGATGTTGAGCTTGGTTTTCGTGGGCAGTTTGCTATCTTGCCGCAGTTTGGCTCGGGCTGCCTTGACTTGTCCAACCGCGTTCGTGTTTTTTCATGGTGAGGTTCCTGTCTATAGTTATACCGAGATGTTTGACAGGGATTTTGAACTCCTGTCCATGGAGGCGAAGTGGGGATGGTAAGTGGCATCTTCCTATGATTAGAGCCTGTGTCTTGTCTTGGCAACGTTTGCTTTCACGCGCCAATGGCTCAACCAGCCTGGGAGCGCGTCGACCGTCGGCTGCATTTTCTTGGCTGCATGCTGTGGTTTGTAGGACGCTGAGATGAAGGCCGCATCGTCAGCGAATAGAGCCAATAAAACGTCACCCACTCTGGGTATGTCGTACGTGTAGATGGAATAACACGCCGGGGAGAGACAGCCAGCTCCTTTGAGGGACTCCCGCTTCGATGGGGTGTTCAGTGGATCTGGCACCTTCGACGGCCACGTGGAAGTTTCTGCCTCTGAGGAATGACTCGATGGTCTTGACGATCCTTCTGGGTGTTGAGGTTTTCGACAGTTTGTAGACGAGCCCGTCGTGCCACACCCTGTCGAATGCCTTTTCCATGTCAATTATTACAAACACCGAGTATTCCATCTTGTTCATCCTCGTAGCTATGTCATGGTTCACTCTAGCAGGTTAGAGAGTTGTGGAATGCTCTAAGCGAAACCCGAACTGTTCTTGTCTTGGGTATGTGAGGCAGGATAAACTTCTCAAACACTTTGGAGAGCGTTGGGAGCAATAAGATGGGCTGATAACTCTCCGGGTTGGCCAAGTTCTTGCCTGGCATCGGAAGCACAATGATTTTTGCGCTTTTTTATGGTGTGTGGAAATTACCAGTTCTGAGGATTCCGTTGAAGACTTGGGTGATTGCTTAAACGGTCTTCTTGGGTAGATTTCCCCCAACTCATGTTTGATTCGGTTGGTGGTTGAGATGGTTCTTTAATGGAGGGAATCTGGTGAAGAATTTTCTGGTGCGCTTCTTTTCCTCTAGCAGGTCTCGCAAGTGTTGTGGGAGTAGTGGTTGCATTTTGTTCTTGGCTTGAACATCCTTGAGCTTTCTCCAATGAACAAAATGGTGTGGTGATTTTAGTGGTAGCTTGGTCGATTTCTCCAGGGGTCGATACGGGATGGTCCAGTTGGAAGGTTTCCATTTAACGGTAATAATTTGCAGAAATTGCGACTATGCCTTGAAGGGTTTTTCCGTTTACTTATTATAATGTAAGAGATTTCAGGATAAGATTTGCAGTTCGCATTTAAGTTTTTGAAGTAAACAAACTGTTATAATATCATTAAAAGTAATCAAAAAGGATATTAAACTCATGCTGACGGTGGTAATCTTTCACTTTTTCCTCATAATAATAACAAGGTCACTCGAGTGGCACAATATGTCACGTTTGGTGGCATCGAAAATTTCGAAAATTAATTCTGTTGTAACCTGTGGTTAGATATGAGTAATTTTTTGTAATTAAACTTTTATTGATCTCTTTATTATTCTCCAATATAAAAAAATGGCAAAAACGCACAAAAAAAATTCGCCACTAAAGTGACCCGAAGAATCATTTCTGAAGAACGACCCAGAAATAGATCCTGTGATAAAAATATACCTAAATTTGACAATGACAGAAAGTTAATAATTAGGAAGCTTATGGCTAATGGCGACAAAACGCTGTATCTAAAGAGTTCATTGAATGATTTGTTCCAAAAGAAAAACTAAAGTGTTTAAAACAATCAATGTGAAGCAAATTCGTTTTTGTGTGTTCGAAATCATTTTGACAAGTTCGAACATCGTTCATTCAAAATTGAATGAAATTTCAGAATACGGACACGATTAAATGTCAAAAATTAAGAATTAAAAAATAGCTTTTGACTTATTGTGCAACCCATTTTGTAATTCTTAATTTATGACACGTAATCTATATACCTACATATAATAAAACTGTAAGAGGCCGATTTCTGTACATTGAAGATTTTTATGAAAAATTGTTACAGGGGGTCTTAATTATAGCAATAGGAGCCAAAACAACCATTTTTAGAATTTTTGTCTGTCTGTCTGTCTGTCTGTTCTGTCTGTCTTTCTGTCTGTTTGTCCGGGCTCATCTCAGAATCTACCTATGGACCGATTTTGATGAGACTTTTTTTATTTAACTCTGTATTACCTGGAGAGTAAACAAGGATATAAATAATCACGCCAATCGACTTAGGGCGTAGGCAGGAAATTGAATCTCAGAAACTACTGGACGGATTTTGACGGAACTTTTTTTCATTTGACTGAGTTTTTCTTGGACAGTAAACAAGGACAAAATAATCACGCCAATAGACTTAGGGGGTAGGCAGGCAGGAAATTAAATCTCAGAAACTACTGGACTGATTTTGATAGGACTTTTTTCATTTGACTGAGTTTTACCTGGACAGTAAACAAGGATATAAATAATCACGCCAAATGACTTAGGGGGTAGACAGGAAATTGAATTTTGATTGTTTTTTAACCGATTTTGATAGATTTTTTTTCGACTAAGTGTTACCTGGATTTAACTAATATGATACTACTAATCACGCCACTTGACTAAGGGAGTAGAAACGAAATTAAAGTTTGATTGTTTTTAACCGATTTTGATGGATATTTTTTTATTTAACTGAGTGTTATCTGGACTTAAACTGAGGATAAAATAATCACGCTACATGACTTTATCCATGCTTAGATTCTCACTGGACGTGGAACGGGCAAAACTGTTTTTATACCAAGAATTCCACTCATTCCCAACAATTTCCCGTTTGAATTTAAGCGCACACATTTTCCTAAAAGCCTGCTTAGCAATGACCATCAACAAATCCCAATGTCAAACTCTTAAGGATGTTGGGGTGGATCAAAGATCCAAATGCTTTTGCCTCGGCCAGTTGTATGTTGCATGTTCACGTCACGAGTGAGTAGCGCTGAGCAATGGACCTTGCTCCTTCTTTTTTTTTATTATCTGGAAAAATTCTCCAAAAAATTAGGAAAATTATTCTGTTTTTAGTTTTTTAATATCTTTATTAATGACTGAGATATTAAAGCTCAAAGTGAGCTCTTCCGCACGAAGAGAGTGGCAGACGGCCCAATATTCAATCGCTCGCAGTGACGTCATCTTTAAACGCGGTGCACTACGTAGTACTAGTAAGTATGTATAGTAGTTTAAATCGCGAAAGTTGATATTTGTCAATATACTATTTTGTGAGTTTTCCTCAGTTGATTAGGACATTGTAGGGCTGCAGCATCATCACCTGATATTATACAGGGTGTAAAAAAAGTACTAGGTTCCTTTAAACCACATGTTATACTAATGATACCAAACAACTTTCCCAAAGCTTCACAAAAATTTTCGCTCGAAGAAAAAATTGCCTTTTCCATACAAAACTGCAGATCCCGGAGAGCATCTTTGTATGGAAAAGGCAAAAATTTTTTTTGAGCTTAAATTTTTGTGCTTTGGGAAAGTTGTTTGGTATCATTAATAGAACATGTGGTTTAAAGGAATATAATTAGTACTTTTTTTTACACCCTGTATAATAAAATGAAAGATTCCTCTCCTCGAAAGCACGTTAAGGTGGCAGTCCCGATCGTTGTCTTTAATCTATATCTGCGAAAGGTACCTATATATTTTAATCCAAAAAAATTACGGCGATCCGCAAATATTTTTTATTTTTTGAATGTTATTCGGGAAGGAGATTGCCTGCCGTCATAGGACTTATTAATATTTTAAAGCTACTTAATGTAGCAGCCCGCGTGCCGGGGTTGTTAGACGGGACTACTAAATATACTTTAAACGAGATATTTTAGTATGATCACCATCTTGAAAAAATTACTAAGGCCGGTATTTATAATCAGCTCTCAAGAGTGACAGCGAGTTTGAGTTCGTATCAGAAATGTCATTCCAGTACAAAATTACCTGTCAAATCCGCACTCAATATTGCTCTCAATCTTGAGATCGCTTTATAAATACGAGCCTTAGTCTCAAAAATTACATGTCAGAGGTTAAAAACTATGATGAACACTGATGTCAGAGGTTTACAACTATGATAAAACCTTATGACAGAGTTTTTAAACCGCCTAAATAGTTCACCTAATATGCCTCTATCATGGTTTGTGTAACTACCACTATCAAAGACAACGATCGGGCCTGCCACCTTAACGTGCCTTCCGAGGAGCGGATTTTTTTATTTTAAACCAGGTGATGCAGCCTATAACGTCATAACCAAACTGAGAAAATTCCTACAAAGTAATAAATTAACATTATATCAACTTTATGATCCCCCCGTGGGAATCGAATACACGACTTGCGGATCGAGAGCTTAGTAGACATTCGGGAGCAGGACTACTAGACCACAGAGGCAGTTCACAACTCAGAATAACAAAATATTTGCGTGAAAATTAATATTTCTATGCGTGAAGCAAATATAACGCAATATAAACCACAGTACTGCATACGCCGCTTTCACAGTTCGCCGCCGCGGCACGTTTAAAGATGACGTCACATCGGCGACACCGCGAGCACCCGTAATTTCAGAAATTGAAAAAAGATGCATTAACTTCTCGCGGTCATATCTCTGGAAATACTGCATGTATCGAGCTGAAATAAAAACTAGGGTAATCTACATGATCTAAACACTAATATAAGTTATGTTATAACGTGATATTCGAACCTAGGAGTCTTGTCCATTGTTTGTTTTAGCATAGTTTTAGCTACAGCGGGCAAGATAGAGAAATTCTCTGATTTAAAAACTTATTTATTACTTTCGCATACTTCAATGCGAACGAAGTCGCGGGCACCAGCTAGTTCTTAATATTTGACAGAATTATTAATTTTTTGGGAAAGATTCTTAATTTTCTTATAAAATTCAAGCCCTTGCACATTGAATTACAAAAAATTGCAGGAAGAATGCCCGAATCAAGGTTTATCCTCTGCTATAAAAATGAAATTGAAGTTCTATATAGTTTCGGCGAAATCGAGAAAACTTGTACCTATCTCTTTTTGAATAATTCAGTAATTATAGTACATATTACTTTGAAATGTTTCATATAGATGCTTTATAGCATACAAATGTAAATAACATAAGCTTTCTGTTAATTTTATAATGGAATCAAACAAAAGTGTAAATAATAATATTTGAGGTTAGCACATATACTGGCGTTGTTCAAAGTTTATTTGTGTTTTGGTACATCCGCAATATCTTATTTTATAGAAAACAAGGCTTTCTCCTACCAATAAGTGAGATTTTCTAGATATTTTTGTTAAATATTAACGAAGAAATTTTGGTACAGTTTTAGGGACTTTTGTACCATAGAGTAGAATACGTTACTTTTTACGAGGAAGTTTAAAAGCGTTAATACCACTAAACTAGCGGCACTTTGTAAAAAAACTTGCAAAAACATTAAATTCAATTTTGAGTTAAAAGTAACTGAAACATTTGCAATACTTATTTAAAATAATGAATTTAACAGCAAATAGAGTCCTGTTATTATTGTGATAATTTGGGTATTAATAAGTGCAGGATAGTATTTCGCTCGTGAAAAATAATTATTAGGAATAATTTTTTCAGTCGATGTTTCAAATAATATGTTCATTTGGGGAATTACTATTTCAGTTCCAAAATCCAGTTTATCAATTTGTTTGGAAGTAGTTAACTAAACAATTTAAATCATAAAATAATACCAAAATTCAGGTAACTTTATGCTGCAAGATTCAGTCAGTATAAAATAAATGTTAAAAGAGAAAGCATTATTTATGAAAACAATTTGCTGATTCACATTTTGTTTGTCTTGATTTAAGACTAAAATCTAGATTTTATCTATTGTTATTGGTTTGAATATATTATTTCTCTAAGAAACACAACTCTAGTACAAAAGACGATAGAAGTTGTAATTCCAATGTTCCAATTAGAGTTAAGAGTAATTAAAATGATTCCTGACTTTAAAATCAAAGTAAATTTAACTTACCTAATTAACAGAATTTAATATGTAATGATTCAATTTTAGTTAATGGAGTTTAAAAAGCATTAGAATTTTGCTACAGCTTAAGAACAAGCTGAGTCTTTAAGATGTAAAGATTATCATATAATGTAGAATGCATTATTATCTTGAGAGATAAGATACTTACTCCATAGTGTAGGTAGGTTGACAGACAGACCAAATAAAGACCTTAAAGCTTGAAGTTCCATGTAAATTCAGTAGATTATAAATGTAAATTCAATAAAAAGATTACCTTTTCACCACCTTTGGCTTATCAATAGAATCATGGTTTGAGCAGAGCCTTATCATTTTGAGAACAAACATAAATCTATCAAGCTATAAGGGACAGCTTGCTATTTATCTCTATTGTCACGTATTTATGTATTTGTTTATAAAAGCCCACTTTTAGCTTTGGTTTTGCAATGTGTTGTTTGAAATTACAATTACACAGGCTCTTAGAATATAAATGTAAATGATAGAAGCCAGGTGAAAAGAAGGTTGCTGGACGGGGGCCCAGTCAGGAAAAGCCGACCCCGACAAATGTGATTTGCCGTAGGAAAATACTTTTTAAAACTTATTCACATTTCATTTTATAAGAGAGGACAAATATGATAATATAACCTTTCTTAGTATTTGCAAATCAGAGGAGGGTCCACAAAACAAAATAACTCCTCGCCACGGAAGGAGGGGTGGCGATTTTAAAGCAAAAACAAATATGTTTGTTCTATAACTGACATGACCCGACTATTAAAACTGCTATAGTTAGTTTGTATGTCTTGCTTGATTTAAACAACTATTGTTCATAGTATGTACAAACCAATATATATAGTTCTTTTGAATTAAAGATATACAATTAAATTTATAACATTTATTTTGAATGAAAAGACAAACTGTGATCTTACTGAGTAATGCTTATATAATAAATATCTAAAAATCTCTCAATAGTATTGAACATCCAGTGATATTTCGTATAGCGAGTATCTTGTTCACGCTGTGTCGAAACAGGAATTGTTGTAACAGGAAAATTTTATTGTGATATTATTTTACTAACATAACATAATTAATAATACTTTTTAAGACGTTATAGTATCAAGGATTCATTTGTATTTGTCTTTCCACTTAAAAGAATATGGGTTACTAACATTCACAACGTAATAGGGTACTAGACGATTATCATTGGCCATGTTAGGAGATTTTTAGTAGATACATGAATTAAATATAATAGAACTGTAGTAGGTTTTAACTATGCTTTAGGTTGGATAGAGTTCATTACACCTTGCTAGCAATTTGTATGAAATGAGACCTCTCTCAATATCTCAGGATCCATTGGAGATTTTTTTTACCGTCATAATAAAAAATAGACTATAAAATCTATCGCGAATAGACCCGATAAAAAGTAAAATGAGTATAAATAATCGCGAGTGCTTAAAAAGTCATAATAAAAAATGTTCATTTTTATCATGTGTTTTAGGACCAGCTAGTGAAATGACAAATGGAGCTGGGTACCATTACGCCCATCATCCGATGGTAAAACATCCCTAATAAGATCCTTAACTTCCTCTAATATCCGCTATTAGGTACTTGGACTAGTACAACTGTCTAGCTATCACGAAAAAATCACGTTTGTTGTATGGGAGCCCCCCTTAAGTATTTATTTTATTCTGTTTTAAGTTTTTGTGGTTATAGCAATAGCAGCAACATAAAAATTACATTTGTCTAGCTATCAAGGTTCATGAGATATAGCCATGGTAACAGACAAAAAATTACGTTTGGGCGGTCAGAGTTTGTCTCTCGGACAGGACATCGTTGCGTCTCTGTCGCACTATATAGGTAGAGGCCCTACCTGTGATAAATGGGCTAGTAGAGTGTGCCTGCGCGCTGCTCGAGCTTGGTCCTTTTAGGTGGTCCAGTTGCGTCTCACGGGGAGCAAGACGGTTCATCTCTGTTGCAAAGTGCTTAGTTCGCGTGTTAGACGAAGAAGGAGGTGCTCCATGGCTCGCCGGCGGTTGTTCCGTAGCTGTGGAAGAAAGGATATTTTAAATTACCTACTTATTTATATCTTGTCTGAGCCATGAGCCGGGAGCCCATCCGAAGTTCCTGAGTTCGATCCCAGGGGGGAACACAAAGTTAATACATACATATATTCACGCCTTTATCCCTAATGGGGTAGGCAGAGCGTAAACGACCTAATCATAGGTCGTTCCATCACGTCTGACAAGTTTTGAGGGTTATTCCAGATAGATCTGGAATAACATACCGTAACATACCGGTTATGGATGGACCTTGAATCTACGCGCAAACATAATATCCGCGATCTCCCCATGATCCTGTAACCACTCCACCGAAACTGGTAGTTTTTTAGAAGAATTCTGAATTTTAACTGGTTTCCAAAATTTTATAAAAGAATTCTCCTTCCTATGCTTAGCCAAAATGTCTAGTTTTATTTTCTCCTCATTTTGATAACACCATTCCAACTTGTTCTTAAAATCTCTACGATCTGCTCTCATTTGTTCATAAATTGATCCGGTGGAGGGGCTACCTGCACACACCCAGCACCGAAAACTCAATCTAGCCGCTTGGTGGGTGTTCTCAACATGCATGTTCCAACCAACCACCTTTAATTGGCTACTTTCCAACTAGTCAAATCAGCAACTTTTTATGAAATGTCAAAAACGCTTTTTTGTATGAAAATAGTAAATTATGACGTCACATTTTAGTAAATATTGACTAATCAAATCAATAACTTATATACTTTTAATTCGATTATTAAAATCTAAATGTGCATTTTTTTTTATGATGAATGAAATCCACAATATATTTAGCCATTAGTTTTAAGTATAAATGTTTTGAATTTTTAAAGCTACCCAGTCAAGTACTAAATGTTTAACAGGTGATTGATGGATACCACAAAATAGGTTAAAATATTTTGTTGCACTTAAAGAATTATTAGATTTACTTTTAGTTACCAGATAGCCATTCAGTAAAACAGTTTAGCTTTGAAGATCAATTAGTAGAGTATATTTGATTTATTTGATGAGCTTTAGTGTGCAATTCAGTATTTTCGGTGGCAATCTCTACATAAAATAAATCTCTGTGGTAGGACCACCGTACCGAGTTCCAATCTATCGATCATAGGTGGAACTTGTATATTTGCAGATCGCCGAAATACTTCGATACCGCGTTTTAGGACTCGCAATCTATTACATCTATTACATAGTTTGTTTGTCCGGGCTAATCTCAGAATCTACTGGACCAATTTTGATGGGACTTTTTTATTTGACTCAGTATCACGTGGAGAGTAAACTAGGATATAAATCATCACGCCAATCGACTTAAGGGGTAGGCAGGAAATTGAATCTCAGAAACCACTAAACGGATTTTGATGTTTTTTTTTCATTTGACAGAGTTTTACCTGGACAGTAAACAAATATTTTATTGTTTATTTTAGCTACAGCGGGCAAGATAGAAAAATTCTCTGATTTAAAAACTTACTTATTACTTTCGCATACTTTAATGCGAACGAAGTCGCGTGCACCAGCTAGTTTCGAATATTCTGATATAAAAAAGGGGATTCACAGGTGAAAGGTTAAATACTACCGGTTTTTTTCTAGTTATGAATTACTTTTGTAAGTAAATTGTCCCGCTGGGGTTCATTCTTAACATGCCTACTAAAAATCAACATATAAAGGTAAAATTAAATAATGTACTTACTTTCCTCTTGTTGACTACAATTTCTGCACATAGAAGTAATAAGAATTAAAAATAAATGGATAACTATCACACGAGTTGCCATTTTGGCATACAAACGGAAAATAATCTTAATCCACTTCAACACTTTTATGTCATAAAAATAAATTGAAAGCTATTGGGTCGTAAAAATCGAATCATAATAAAGTTTCGTTTTATTATTTTTCTTGCGCAACTGTTTCTTTTTAACCGACTTCGAAAAGGAGGCGGATGTTTTTTTTTATGTATGTTCACCGATTACTCAAAAACGCCTGGACCGATTTCAGAAATTCTTTTTTTGTTTGAAGAGTATACTTCCCAGGTGGTCCCATAATAATCTCGCCAGGATCTGATTATGGAATCCATGAGGAATTGAGGGAACTCCTCAAATTTTATAGGCACACATATAGTGATTTCGATATTTTTAGTAATGTGTCAAGCAACAGAGATACAGACAGCGGGAAGCGACTTTGTTTTATACTATGTAGTGATTCTGCGTATATTTTATAGATTAGTCGGGCACGCAAATAAGGCTAGATCTAGGTACGTAACGCACTAATACAGGTCCATTGAAATGAAACTCGCAAAGGAAAGAAGAATCTTCCAATCTACGTCTAATATTATTTCGATAGAGAAGTAAGAAGAAGCTTCGCAATAAGAAGCTTTTGCATATTATTGTAAAGCCAGGATTGTATTATTACTTCTCCGTATATCTATGATTTTAACTGTTTGCTATGGTTCGAAATGAGATCTTCGATATAGGTAGATTTGATAGATTAATAGACGGGCTCTTAAAGCATTGGATACTCCATACCTTCAATTTTAATATTACCTACACCAGAAAGTACTTGTCACACTGAATATTTCTTTCTATCACCGTTCCTGCGTATTTTTGATAGATTAGCTGGGCTCTTCAAGTTCCACATTGGGTAACTCTTGACCTTCAATTTTTATATGTCATTAGAAATTGCTCGTCTACTGATAATTTTTTGTCATCGCAGCTTCTGCGTATCTCTTATAGATTAGTCGGGCACTTAGGGTTCCACATTAGGTTAGGTCTTTGAATGTTTTATATCTCAACAGAGAGTGCTAATAACACCAAACATATTTTGCAAAGGCGGCTTCTTCGTATCTAAAACAGTTTAGCTGGTTCCAATTAATGTGCTCCAGGTCTTCAATTCATCAGATCCACTTCACCAAATTTTATATTCTGAATGTAATTGCTTGACACATTACTAAAAATATCGAAATCGCTATAAAATTTGAGGAGTTCCCTCAATTTCTCATGGATTCCATAATCAGATCCTGGCGAGATTATTATGGGACCACCTGGGAAGTATACTCTTTCAAACAAAAAAATATACTTAAAAACTAGGTTTTGTACTTTTTTATTTTTAAGAAATATTGCCTACAATTAAATTTAAACAGGGATTCTGCCAGAAAAAAGAAATCATCAATTTAAAAAATAACTATTTTCTCGATTAAGCGAAAGTAGATCAAAACAAGTAGTCATAGGTGTTAGCAATTTGAAACTTCAAATTCTGCAGAAAGCAAGCCACTTTGCATAGTGATAGTAGGGACCAATATGAATGATTTTGTCCGAGACACCCGACGAGTTACCCACTGGAATTCAAGATGGCGAACCGTTTCCAAAATGGCGGCTATATAATCAAAAGAAATAAATTGGCTCAAAACGGCTGCACCGATTTTAATTGTCATTTGATTGGTGTTGACCTCTAGAATAAAATAAATAAAAAAAGTTTAAGAAAATAAAGATGGCGGCCAAATATTAAGAAAGTAAAATAAAATCATACTTTTTTTTTTCTTTCAAATGTAAATAACAGCTAAATTATATATGATAGGGTAGTGTTTATAATAATCTTTATAATATACCCAACAAAATAAAATAATAAACTTCGGAATCCGTCAAGTAGTTTTTGAAATATACGCATTTCAAAAAAGTGGGTGAGTTGAAACCCGTCACAGAAGGGCATGTCCTCTATCATAGAATTCATAGAATATGAACAAATGCTAAAAAATGCTGTAAGTTTGCATTAAACTATTTAAAGTAATGCTTTGTGTGTATTATATACATCATATAAAAACTGGTCAAGTGCGAGTTGGACTCGAAAATAAGAGGTTTTTGAGGTTTTGCTTTATTAGAAGGGTCATTCTTTGAGAGGTCGAAATTTTCGGTCACACGCTTAATACTCTAATGATATAAAACGCACAGCTTAAAACTCTTTTTTATATGTTTGTTTGTTTAATTGACTACCTTTTGTTCCAAAAGAAAAACTAAAGTGTTTAAAACAATCAATGTGAAGCAAATTCGTTTTTGTGTGTTCGAAATCATTTTGACAAGTTCGAACATCGTTCATTCAAAATTGAATGAAATTTCAGAATACGGACACGATTAAATGTCAAAAATTAAGAATTAAAAAATAGCTTTTGACTTATTGTGCAACCCATTTTGTAATTCTTAATTTATGACACGTAATCTATATACCTACATATAATAAAACTGTAAGAGGCCGATTTCTGTACATTGAAGATTTTTATGAAAAATTGTTACAGGGGGTCTTAATTATAGCAATAGGAGCCAAAACAACCATTTTTAGAATTTTTGTCTGTCTGTCTGTCTGTCTGTTCTGTCTGTCTTTCTGTCTGTTTGTCCGGGCTCATCTCAGAATCTACCTATGGACCGATTTTGATGAGACTTTTTTTATTTAACTCTGTATTACCTGGAGAGTAAACAAGGATATAAATAATCACGCCAATCGACTTAGGGCGTAGGCAGGAAATTGAATCTCAGAAACTACTGGACGGATTTTGACGGAACTTTTTTTCATTTGACTGAGTTTTTCTTGGACAGTAAACAAGGACAAAATAATCACGCCAATAGACTTAGGGGGTAGGCAGGCAGGAAATTAAATCTCAGAAACTACTGGACTGATTTTGATAGGACTTTTTTCATTTGACTGAGTTTTACCTGGACAGTAAACAAGGATATAAATAATCACGCCAAATGACTTAGGGGGTAGACAGGAAATTGAATTTTGATTGTTTTTTAACCGATTTTGATAGATTTTTTTTCGACTAAGTGTTACCTGGATTTAACTAATATGATACTACTAATCACGCCACTTGACTAAGGGAGTAGAAACGAAATTAAAGTTTGATTGTTTTTAACCGATTTTGATGGATATTTTTTTATTTAACTGAGTGTTATCTGGACTTAAACTGAGGATAAAATAATCACGCTACATGACTTTATCCATGCTTAGATTCTCACTGGACGTGGAACGGGCAAAACTGTTTTTATACCAAGAATTCCACTCATTCCCAACAATTTCCCGTTTGAATTTAAGCGCACACATTTTCCTAAAAGCCTGCTTAGCAATGACCATCAACAAATCCCAATGTCAAACTCTTAAGGATGTTGGGGTGGATCAAAGATCCAAATGCTTTTGCCTCGGCCAGTTGTATGTTGCATGTTCACGTCACGAGTGAGTAGCGCTGAGCAATGGACCTTGCTCCTTCTTTTTTTTTATTATCTGGAAAAATTCTCCAAAAAATTAGGAAAATTATTCTGTTTTTAGTTTTTTAATATCTTTATTAATGACTGAGATATTAAAGCTCAAAGTGAGCTCTTCCGCACGAAGAGAGTGGCAGACGGCCCAATATTCAATCGCTCGCAGTGACGTCATCTTTAAACGCGGTGCACTACGTAGTACTAGTAAGTATGTATAGTAGTTTAAATCGCGAAAGTTGATATTTGTCAATATACTATTTTGTGAGTTTTCCTCAGTTGATTAGGACATTGTAGGGCTGCAGCATCATCACCTGATATTATACAGGGTGTAAAAAAAGTACTAGGTTCCTTTAAACCACATGTTATACTAATGATACCAAACAACTTTCCCAAAGCTTCACAAAAATTTTCGCTCGAAGAAAAAATTGCCTTTTCCATACAAAACTGCAGATCCCGGAGAGCATCTTTGTATGGAAAAGGCAAAAATTTTTTTTGAGCTTAAATTTTTGTGCTTTGGGAAAGTTGTTTGGTATCATTAATAGAACATGTGGTTTAAAGGAATATAATTAGTACTTTTTTTTACACCCTGTATAATAAAATGAAAGATTCCTCTCCTCGAAAGCACGTTAAGGTGGCAGTCCCGATCGTTGTCTTTAATCTATATCTGCGAAAGGTACCTATATATTTTAATCCAAAAAAATTACGGCGATCCGCAAATATTTTTTATTTTTTGAATGTTATTCGGGAAGGAGATTGCCTGCCGTCATAGGACTTATTAATATTTTAAAGCTACTTAATGTAGCAGCCCGCGTGCCGGGGTTGTTAGACGGGACTACTAAATATACTTTAAACGAGATATTTTAGTATGATCACCATCTTGAAAAAATTACTAAGGCCGGTATTTATAATCAGCTCTCAAGAGTGACAGCGAGTTTGAGTTCGTATCAGAAATGTCATTCCAGTACAAAATTACCTGTCAAATCCGCACTCAATATTGCTCTCAATCTTGAGATCGCTTTATAAATACGAGCCTTAGTCTCAAAAATTACATGTCAGAGGTTAAAAACTATGATGAACACTGATGTCAGAGGTTTACAACTATGATAAAACCTTATGACAGAGTTTTTAAACCGCCTAAATAGTTCACCTAATATGCCTCTATCATGGTTTGTGTAACTACCACTATCAAAGACAACGATCGGGCCTGCCACCTTAACGTGCCTTCCGAGGAGCGGATTTTTTTATTTTAAACCAGGTGATGCAGCCTATAACGTCATAACCAAACTGAGAAAATTCCTACAAAGTAATAAATTAACATTATATCAACTTTATGATCCCCCCGTGGGAATCGAATACACGACTTGCGGATCGAGAGCTTAGTAGACATTCGGGAGCAGGACTACTAGACCACAGAGGCAGTTCACAACTCAGAATAACAAAATATTTGCGTGAAAATTAATATTTCTATGCGTGAAGCAAATATAACGCAATATAAACCACAGTACTGCATACGCCGCTTTCACAGTTCGCCGCCGCGGCACGTTTAAAGATGACGTCACATCGGCGACACCGCGAGCACCCGTAATTTCAGAAATTGAAAAAAGATGCATTAACTTCTCGCGGTCATATCTCTGGAAATACTGCATGTATCGAGCTGAAATAAAAACTAGGGTAATCTACATGATCTAAACACTAATATAAGTTATGTTATAACGTGATATTCGAACCTAGGAGTCTTGTCCATTGTTTGTTTTAGCATAGTTTTAGCTACAGCGGGCAAGATAGAGAAATTCTCTGATTTAAAAACTTATTTATTACTTTCGCATACTTCAATGCGAACGAAGTCGCGGGCACCAGCTAGTTCTTAATATTTGACAGAATTATTAATTTTTTGGGAAAGATTCTTAATTTTCTTATAAAATTCAAGCCCTTGCACATTGAATTACAAAAAATTGCAGGAAGAATGCCCGAATCAAGGTTTATCCTCTGCTATAAAAATGAAATTGAAGTTCTATATAGTTTCGGCGAAATCGAGAAAACTTGTACCTATCTCTTTTTGAATAATTCAGTAATTATAGTACATATTACTTTGAAATGTTTCATATAGATGCTTTATAGCATACAAATGTAAATAACATAAGCTTTCTGTTAATTTTATAATGGAATCAAACAAAAGTGTAAATAATAATATTTGAGGTTAGCACATATACTGGCGTTGTTCAAAGTTTATTTGTGTTTTGGTACATCCGCAATATCTTATTTTATAGAAAACAAGGCTTTCTCCTACCAATAAGTGAGATTTTCTAGATATTTTTGTTAAATATTAACGAAGAAATTTTGGTACAGTTTTAGGGACTTTTGTACCATAGAGTAGAATACGTTACTTTTTACGAGGAAGTTTAAAAGCGTTAATACCACTAAACTAGCGGCACTTTGTAAAAAAACTTGCAAAAACATTAAATTCAATTTTGAGTTAAAAGTAACTGAAACATTTGCAATACTTATTTAAAATAATGAATTTAACAGCAAATAGAGTCCTGTTATTATTGTGATAATTTGGGTATTAATAAGTGCAGGATAGTATTTCGCTCGTGAAAAATAATTATTAGGAATAATTTTTTCAGTCGATGTTTCAAATAATATGTTCATTTGGGGAATTACTATTTCAGTTCCAAAATCCAGTTTATCAATTTGTTTGGAAGTAGTTAACTAAACAATTTAAATCATAAAATAATACCAAAATTCAGGTAACTTTATGCTGCAAGATTCAGTCAGTATAAAATAAATGTTAAAAGAGAAAGCATTATTTATGAAAACAATTTGCTGATTCACATTTTGTTTGTCTTGATTTAAGACTAAAATCTAGATTTTATCTATTGTTATTGGTTTGAATATATTATTTCTCTAAGAAACACAACTCTAGTACAAAAGACGATAGAAGTTGTAATTCCAATGTTCCAATTAGAGTTAAGAGTAATTAAAATGATTCCTGACTTTAAAATCAAAGTAAATTTAACTTACCTAATTAACAGAATTTAATATGTAATGATTCAATTTTAGTTAATGGAGTTTAAAAAGCATTAGAATTTTGCTACAGCTTAAGAACAAGCTGAGTCTTTAAGATGTAAAGATTATCATATAATGTAGAATGCATTATTATCTTGAGAGATAAGATACTTACTCCATAGTGTAGGTAGGTTGACAGACAGACCAAATAAAGACCTTAAAGCTTGAAGTTCCATGTAAATTCAGTAGATTATAAATGTAAATTCAATAAAAAGATTACCTTTTCACCACCTTTGGCTTATCAATAGAATCATGGTTTGAGCAGAGCCTTATCATTTTGAGAACAAACATAAATCTATCAAGCTATAAGGGACAGCTTGCTATTTATCTCTATTGTCACGTATTTATGTATTTGTTTATAAAAGCCCACTTTTAGCTTTGGTTTTGCAATGTGTTGTTTGAAATTACAATTACACAGGCTCTTAGAATATAAATGTAAATGATAGAAGCCAGGTGAAAAGAAGGTTGCTGGACGGGGGCCCAGTCAGGAAAAGCCGACCCCGACAAATGTGATTTGCCGTAGGAAAATACTTTTTAAAACTTATTCACATTTCATTTTATAAGAGAGGACAAATATGATAATATAACCTTTCTTAGTATTTGCAAATCAGAGGAGGGTCCACAAAACAAAATAACTCCTCGCCACGGAAGGAGGGGTGGCCATTTTAAAGCAAAAACAAATATGTTTGTTCTATAACTGACATGACCCGACTATTAAAACTGCTATAGTTTAGTTTGTATGTTTTGCTTGATTTAAACAACTATTGTTCATAGTATGTACAAACCAATAAATAGTTCTTTATGAATTAAAGACATCCAATTAATTTTATAACATTTATTTTGAATGAAAAGACGAACTGTGATCTTGCTGAGTAATGTTTCTATAAAAAAATATGTAATAATCTCTCATTAGTATTGGACATCCAGTGATATTTCATATAGCAAGTATCTTGATAACGCAAGCGTCGAAACAGGAATTGTTGTAACAGGAAAATTTTATTGTAATATTATTTTACTGACATAACATAATTAATAATACTTTATAGTATCAAGGATTCATTTGTATTTGTCTTTCCACTTAAAAGAATATGGGTTACTACCATTCACAACGTAATAGGTACTAGACGATATCATATTGGCCATGTTAGGAGATTTTTAGTAGATACATGAATTAAATATAATAGAACTGTAGTAGGTTTTAACTATGCTTTAGGTTGGATAGAGTTCATTACACCTTGCTAGCAATTTGTATGAAATGAGACCTCTCTCAATATCTCAGGATCCATTGGAGATTTTTTTTACCGTCATAATAAAAAATAGACTATAAAATCTATCGCGAATAGACCCGATAAAAAGTAAAATGAGTATAAATAATCGCGAGTGCTTAAAAGTCATAATAAAAAATGTTCATTTTTATCATGTGTTTTAGGACCAGCTAGTAAAATGACAAATGGAGCTGGGTACCATTACGCCCATCATCCGATGGTAAAACAACCCTAATAAGATCCTTAACTTCCTCTAATATCCGCTATTAGGTACTTGGACTAGTACAACTGTCTAGCTATCACGAAAAAATCACGTTTGTTGTATGGGAGCCCCTTTAAGTATTTATTTTATTCTGTTTTAAGTATTATGTTGTTATAGCAATAGCAGCAACATAAAAATTACATTTGTCTAGCTATCAAGGTTATGAGATATAGCCATGGTAACAGACAAAAAATTAAGTTTGGGCGGTCAGAGTTTTTCTCTCGGACAGGACATCGTTGCGTCTCTGTCGCACTATATAGGTAGAGGCCCTACCTGTGATAGATGGGCTAGTAGAGTGTGCCTGCGCGCTGCTCGAGCTTGGTCCTTTTAGGTGGTCCAGTTGCGTCTCACGGGGAGCAAGTCGGTTCATCTCTGTTGCAAAGTGCGTAGTTCGCGTGTTAGACGAAGAA
The DNA here is from genome assembly GCA_029255725.1 of Scrobipalpa atriplicella. Taxonomy (NCBI): domain Eukaryota; kingdom Metazoa; phylum Arthropoda; class Insecta; order Lepidoptera; family Gelechiidae; genus Scrobipalpa; species Scrobipalpa atriplicella. Next base: position 58,605 of record JARACY010000732.1, on the reverse strand, counting down.
GGAGGTGCTCCATGGCTCGCCGGCGGTTGTTCCGTAGCTGTGGAAGAAAGGATATTTTAAATTACCTACTTATTTATATCTTGTCTGAGCCATGAGCCGGGAGCCCATCCGAAGTTCCTGAGTTCGATCCCAGGGGGGAACACAAAGTTAATACATACCTACATATATTCACGCCTTTATCCCTAATGGGGTAGGCAGAGCGTAAACGACCTAATCAAAGGTCGTTCCACCACGTCTGACAAGTTTTGAGGGTTATTCCAGATAGATCTGGAATAACATACCGTAACATACCGGTTATGGATGGACCTTGAATCTACGCGCAAACATAATATCCGCGATCTCCCCATGATCCTGTAACCACTCCACCGAAACTGGTAGTTTTTTAGAAGAATTCTGAATTTTAACTGATTTCCAAAATTTTATAAAAGAATTCTCCTTCCTATGCTTAGCCAAAATGTCTAGTTTTATTTTCTCCTCATTTTGATAACACCATTCCAACTTGTTCTTAAAATCTCTACGATCTGCTCTCATTTGTTCATAAATTGATCCGGTGGAGGGGCTACCTGCACACACCCAGCACCGAAAACTCAATCTAGCCGCTTGGTGGGTGTTCTCAACATGCATGTTCCAACCAACCACCTTTAATTGGCTACTTTCCAACTAGTCAAATCAGCAACTTTTTATGAAATGTCAAAAACGCTTTTTTGTATGAAAATAGTAAATTATGACGTCACATTTTAGTAAATATTGACTAATCAAATCAATAACTTATATACTTTTAATTCGATTATTAAAATCTAAATGTGCATTTTTTTTTATGATGAATGAAATCCACAATATATTTAGCCATTAGTTTTAAGTATAAATGTTTTGAATTTTTAAAGCTACCCAGTCAAGTACTAAATGTTTAACAGGTGATTGATGGATACCACAAAATAGGTTAAAATATTTTGTTGCACTTAGATTTACTTTTAGTTACCAGATAGCCATTCAGTAAAACAGTTTAGCTTTGAAGATCAATTAGTAGAGTATATTTGATTTATTTGATGAGCTTTAGTGTGCAATTCAGTATTTTCGGTTGCAATCTCTACATATAATAAATCTCTATGGTAGGACCACCGTACCGAGTTCCAATCTATCGATCATAGGTGGAACTTGTATACTTGCAGATAGCCGAAAAAACTTCGATACCGCGTTTTAGGACTCGCAATCTATTACATCTATTACATAGTTTGTTTGTCCGGGCGAATCTCAGAATCTACTGGACCGATTTTGATGGGACTTTTTTATTTGACTCAGTATCACGTGGAGATTAAACTAGGATATAAATAATCACGCCAATCGACTTAGGGGGTAGGTAGGAAATTGAATCTCAGAAACTACCTACTAGACGGGTTTTGATGGTTTTTTTTTCATTTGACAGAGTTTTACCTGGACAGTAAACAAAGATTTTATTGTTAATTTTAGCTACAGCGGGCAAGATAGAAAAATTCTCTGATTTAAAAACTTACTTATTACTTTCGCATACTTTAATGCGAACGAAGTCGCGGGCACCAGCTAGTTTCGAATATTTTGATATAAAAAAGGGGATTCACAGGTGAAAGGTTAAATACTACCGGTTTTTTTCTATTTATGAATTACTTTTGTAAGTAAATTGTCCCGCTGGGGTTCATTCTTAACATGCCTACTAAAAATCAACATATAAAGGTAAAATTAAATAATGTACTTACTTTCCTCTTGTTGACTACAATTTCTGCACTTAGAAGTAATAAGAATTAAAAATAAATGCATAACTATCACACGAGTTGCCATTTTGGCATACAAACGGAAAATAATCTTAATCCACTTCAACACTTTTTTGTCATAAAAATAAATTGAAAGCTATTGGGCGCTTTTCCACTAGACGTCACGTCAACGGCAACGGCGACGGCACGGCGACGATCACGTGACAATATCTATGGAAATCGATGACATGCCGTGACGGTGCCGTGCCGGCAAGTGGAAAAGCGTGTCATATAATTTCATTGATTTTTTTTATTTATTTATTTATTGTTTATTGTACACAAGTTACATGACAATGACAATACATGAAGAATGACGACACAACAGGTAAGTACAGCTTATTTCTACTAAGAAATTTCTTCCAGCCGACCTACGGAAGTGAGACTATTAAGTACAAGAGAGGCAGATTAGGCGTGCACAAATAATAGAAAATAAAATAAAAAGCATAGCTATAAACTATGATACTATTAAATCTCAATATACCTATATATAGGTACATTATCATTATTATTCATACATTATCTCACCTACGATATCGTCGACGGTACCGTGCCGTCGCCGTTGCCGTTGACGTGCCGTCTAGTGGAAAAGCGCCCATTGGGTCGTAAAAATCTAATCATAATAAAGTTTCGTTTTATTATTTTTCTTGCGCAACTGTTTCTTTTTAACCGACTTCCAAAAGGAAGGAGGCGGATGTTTTTTTTAATGTATGTTCACCGATTACTCAAAAACGCCTGGACCGATTTCAGAAAATCTTTTTTTGTTTGAAAGAGTATACCTACTTACCAGGTGGTCCCATAATAATCTCGCCAGGATCTGATTATGGAATCCATGAGGAATTGAGGGAACTCCTCAAATTTTATAGGCACACATATAGCGATTTCGATATTTTATTTTTAGTAATGTGTCAAGCAATTACATTCAGATTCAGAATATAAAATTTGGTGAAGTGGAGCTGATGAATTGAAGACCTGGAGCACATTAATTGGAACCAGCTAAACTGTTATAGATACGAAGAAGCCGCCTTTGCAAAATATGTTTGGTGTTATTAGCACTCTCTGTTGAGATATAAAACATTCAAAGACTTAACCTAATATGGAACCCTAAGTGCCCGACTAATCTATAAGAGATACGCAGAAACTGCGATGACAAAACATAATCAGAAGACGAACAATTTCTGATGACATACAAAAATTTAAGGTCAAGAGTACCCAATGTGGAACTTGAAGAGCCCAGCTAATCTATCAAAAATACGCAGGAACGGTGATAGAAAGAAATATTCAGTGTGACAAGTACTTTCTGATGTAGGTAATATTAAAATTGAAGGTCTGGAGTATCCAATGCTTTAAGAGCCGGTTATAGAAATTATTTTTTAATAATGAATGGAGTATAGTAAACAGAACAAATTCGTTCTTTGGTTTCTTTATATGCTGTCTGTAACCTAAACTTAAATTCTAGAGGATAACTACTATAATTTTCCCGAAGACCAACTCGTGTGGCGTATACTCGGTCTCCGTGTGCACAGTATTGTAAAATGCAAAACACCAGTAGGGCAGCCAACTGCTCCACGTGTCTGCACGATTTTCACAATTTGTCCTTAAATACGCTCCCAAAGACTTATGCCTATTTTCCAGTGCACCAATTGACTCGTGATGATAAGCTGTGGAAGTAAGCTGTTTGATTTGTAATAATTCGCATACTTGCTTCATGGTGTTACATATAAATTCTGACCCTCGATCTGTCGCTATTTCGCGAGGTACACCATAACGCAATATGAAACTACAAACGATTTAGCGACAGATGACGCATCATTTGCGTGCAATGGATACGCTTCCACGAACTTAGAGAGCTCGCACTGCAACGTGAGCGCGTAACAATAGCCTCGTTTATCTTTAGGCAAAGGACCTACTATGTCTAGGTATATTTTATCTAACGCACTATCACACGTAGTTGTTATCTCCATCGGTTGTTTAGTTTTTACCACAGAGTATATAATAGTTTTTACTGAGTGTTTTTGTGTCTGTAACTTTTTACACTTGTTAACGAATTCTACTATGTCCCTATGCATGCTAGGCCAATAGTAAAATTTCTTAATATTATTGGTAATTCTCCTAATGCCCGCGTGGCCACTTGTGGGCAATAGGTGAAAATCATTGATTATGACGCGTCTGTCGTCTGCATTACTTATTCTTTGGACTCCCTTTAATACACAAACTCGTGGTCCGGACCATTCTGATTGCGACTTTATTTCATTTATCAAGCTAGCTATAAAATCTTCTTTATTGGAGTCTCGTATGACGCATATCTCGTCTATACTTAATTGTTTACAAAACTTAGATAAATCTCTCACCAATTCGACTCGCGATATTGGTGATCGAGAAAATCCGTTTAGGTAAATAATAGACATGCTTTTTACATAGATAAAATATTTTCATCCCATTTATTCGAAAACGACGACTTTAATCGCATATAAGTGCGCCTAAAGTTGATGCTTCTAAGCGACATAGGTACTATTACTCTACTCTTTGCTAGGACTAATTTAGAAGAGCGAATTCGGATGAGAGCGAGGAACAAAGTCCGTCTGATTTTTGATGTTCCCCGCGCAAAATCCCAACCTAATACTAACCTAATTACACATTTGAATAAAAAGATAATATTGTGACAAAACCTAAAACTTTTTATTTTATTGGAGTCTAAAGGCGGAATCTCTGGATTTTCTTAAAAATGCGGAAAAAAATCATCAAAAAAAAAATTGGTGCCACCTTTTTTTTCTTGGCTGGGTAGATAGCAGACGACACCACATGTCTGCCATTGTCGTATGTACAACGTTCTTGGCTGGGTAGATAGCAGACGACACCACATGTCTGCCATTGTCGTATGTACAACGTTCTTGGCTGGGTAGATAGCAGACGACACCACATGTCTGCCATTGTCGTATGTACAACGTTCTTGGCTGGGTAGATAGCAGACGACACCACATGTCTGCCATTGTCGTATGTACAACGTTCTTGGCTGGGTAGATAGCAGACGACACCACATGTCTGCCATTGTCGTATGTACAACGTTCTTGGCTGGGTAGATAGCAGACGACACCACATGTCTGCCATTGTCGTATGTACAACGTTCTTGGCTGGGTAGATAGCAGACGACACCACATGTCTGCCATTGTCGTATGTACAACGTTCTGCTAACACCCTGTATAACCTATTGCGGCTGAAATGATTTTTTGAAGCTGATTTAGTAATTTTTTGATGCTCGAAAAATTATTTCCCAAATCTAAATGCTGGAGAGCATCATTAATCTTCTTAGCGAGTGGATTTTCGAGTCGAACAACAACCCTATAAACCCTGGTGTCAGAGTTTTCAAACCGCCTAGTAACACAGCTATAGGCCTCTGACATGGTTTCAGTAACGACCACTATCAAAGACAGCGACCGGAACCGACGGTTTTTTTTGTTGTATGTTTTGCTAGTTTCCTCTAACATGGGGGTCAGAGACATTGTTTAGCCAAACACGGACTTCGACGCCAGAATATAATTTTTTACTAGTCCTTGATCTGTTTATGGGTACAGGAGGACTCCGGGTTTTAAGTTCGGGAGTCCTACAAGTATTTGTTACTGTTAGTAGGGAGCTTGGGATGGGTACAATATTTATTTTATAAAATACCTACTTAAATCTATTATACATGCCTATTATTTTACTTATTACTTTTGTCTTATTACTATTTCTTCTTATCTCTACATTTACATCCAACATTTGTTACGAGCTACGTTCTACATTTCTTACTTCTAATTTTACAACTTATGACTATGGTAATATAATTCAATATATTGCATAGTCATACTTTCTTAATCCGATTTGTTTCTACTATTTACAATCTTAACTATGTCCTCTATAAACTTCAGAAACTCGTTCCTAGTACCTACCTCTTTCCTTTATCAACATTGATAGATTTTCTGCTGTTATTTTAAAGTTTGTCTTTTGTTCAAAATCAAAACGTTTCCTTTCAAATACTGGGCAATCCACTAGGAGATGGGACACTGTCTCTATAGCACTTGGATCACATATACATGATGGGTTCTCTTTACACTTGAAGCGAGTCAGGTACTCAGAGAACCCACCATGCCCTGTGAAAGCTTGAGCCAAATACCTGTTTATTCTGATTTTGCGGATGGTGCCGTATGCCTCTACCGCGTTTGGGAAAAACAGCTTTGTAGTTGAGGCTGTCTCCCCTTCCTTATATCTTCGATTCCATTCGTAGAGCGATTCCTGACGGATATTTCGCTTCACAAAAGATATCGGACAAAGGTCGTATGCGGGCCTCCTTTTGGATTTTAAGGCAGCCTCTTTCGCTAATAGGTCGGCCCTTTCATTGCCCTCCAAGCCTGCGTGGGCTTTGATCCAAAACAAGGAGACGCTCTTGTTTTGGATATTGCAGCGTCTTATGGCGTCTCTTGTTTCCACGGCAAGCGGGTGCGGGGCTCCAGGGTTTACAACAGGGGAACCGACGGTTTAACATGCCCTCCGAAGCACGGAATCCTTTTTCTTTTCGGACAATCAGGTGATTCAGCCTGCAATGTCCTAAACGAACTGGGGAAAACCTCACAAAGTGATAAATTGACAAATATCAACTTTGTCCCCCCCCCCTGGGAATCGAACCCAGGACCTCCGGATCGTAAGCCCATGGCTCAGACCACTAGACCACGGAGGCAGTCACGGAAGCATCATTAATAATATTATAAAACACATGTATTTTTCAAAAACATTTATTCTAGGCATTATAAAACACGCTCTTGGCCTTCTTTTGTTTCTTTTTCTTCTCTAATTTCTTCTTCTGCTTCTCTGTGCTTCTTAGCAACTTCTTGATCGCGTCGGCGTTATCTTCTGTCTCGTTCTCTTCTAGATCTAAGTCGATTGTGCTTCCCTCTACAGACGGTTTTATTTTCTTAATTTCTGGCTCAGAAGCAGAAATGTGATCTTTCCTCTTGGATTTCTCTCTGTGGAAATAAGATAAGAATATACTTTATTACTCAGATACATACATATACATATAATCACGCCTTTATCCCTAATGGGGTAGGCAGAGCGTAAACGATCTAAACAAAGGTCGTTCCGCCACGTCTGACATGTTTCGAGGGTTATTCCAGATAAATCTGGGGTGCGTTCACGGGTGCACGGTTAGGGGAAGATGAGGGGAATTGTCTATGGTTTTTGACATTTGGCGAAATTTTCTCTTGGTAATAAGGTCGAGAATGGCGCGGTAACCATAGACAATTCTTCTCATCTTCCCCTATATTGTTAGTGACAGGTTGTCAGCCCATCGCCTAAATTACAATACTGAAACCCTCAAATCCCTTAGCTGACTTTTAAAGCATGCCCGGGAGGAGATGCAGCTGGCACATTCTATGTTTTTCTATCTCTCCCAGTCCAGCATGGAAGTATCGGATTTTCTGGCTTTCTAATTTAGTTTTTCGCGGCTATTATTGTGATAGTGTAGTGGAATTAGCATAATAATGTGCCGGTAGTGAAAGACAATGTGGTGAAAGTGAGAAATGAAGTACCGCAATCCTGTATGGTTCGAATCGAAGCTCCCACGTAATACTTCATACAGCATTGGATTGTGGGTACCACACTCGCAATCTAATGAGTTCTAGGTTAAGCTAGGTTAGTGTAGGTTAGATTAGGTTAAGATTACTCAAGAAAGAATACTGTAGACTTCTACACTCGACACTGCCCTCGATTCTGGCCGCCACATTCTCAACTAATTTTAAGATAGCGCTGTCACTTTCTTTACTTTGACATAAGAACAGGATAGCAAATAAACACATGTGTTCGACGTCCTAATTTGACACAAGCTGCTTTAAATAAGAACCGATAGAGCATGTTCCTTATTTTACGTTAAATAAGCAATCTTAAGCAATCTAATGTCAGATTAGGAATGTCAATGTCATGTGTTTATTTGCTGTCCTGTTCTTATGTCAAATATAAGAAAGTGACGGCGCTACTAAGAATTAGAATTAGTAACTGGACGGCGTGAATCGAGGCCACTGGCAGAAGTGTCCCCAAATCTGTGTTGACGATTGACAAACACACACAAAAAAAAAAAACTGAACATATTTACAAAAAATATACGAACAGAACAGACTAAGCTATTAATAGAGTCTGTCTAATGAGTCGTTGCACACGAAAATGGCGCCAATTTTAAAAAACTTTCACATTTAAACACAGAAAAACTACAAAAAAAAACTATTTTGATACTTTCATACAAAAAAACCTATTTTGATATTTCCATACAAATAAAATAAAAGTATCAAAATAGTTTTATTGTAGTTTTTCTGTGTTTACATTTAGAGAATTTTAATATTAGCGCCATTTCCGTGTGCAACGACTCATTAGACAGATTCTATGATTGTGCACCGCTGCGGTCTTACAGCTGAGAGCGATCTCTACCAGACAACCTGATTGTAACATACCCAACAGTCTCCATGCGATCAAACAGCTGGTCCATATCTTCTTCTTCTTGCTTTATCTCTATTTGTTCCTTCTCTGTGTGCTCTGTCTCTGTCTCTGTCTCTGTCTCTGCCGCGTTGATGAGCGGAGTGGAACACTTGCTCTGGACTAACACGCAGGAGAGCTTAGAGGTTAGGTATTGCTGGAAGAAAAGGTACAAATTTTATTATTATTAAACTAGCGGACCCGGCAGACTTCATCCAGACCAGAATAACAACTTTTCCCGTGGGAATGACATACTTTCCCGTGGTAAAAGTCAGTTAAAAACCTTCCTCATGAATCACTCTATTTATTTAAAAAAAAACGCATCAAAATCCGTAGCGTAGTTTTCAAGATCTAAGCATACATACATACAGACAGAGGGAAGCGACTTTGTTATATATTATGTAAGGATATAATCCGTGACGTATTTCCACAAACCAAAACCACCAGCGACTAATTGCACGCGCACGCGCACACTCACACGCACACACACGCGCGCACACACGCATGCACACACATACACACACACACACACATACACACACACACACACACACACTCTCACACGCACACACACGCGCGCACACACGCATGCACACACATACACACACACACACATACACACACATACACACACACACTCACACGCACACACACGCGCGCACACACGCATGCACACACATACACACACACACACACACACACACACATACACACACACACACTCTCACACGCACACACACGCGCGCACACACGCATGCACACACACACACACACACACACACACACACGCATACACACATACACACACACGCGCGCATACAGGCATACACACACATACACACACAAAATGTCTCGTTAATGTTTTTTCTATTTAAATGTGTGATTTCTGCAATTTTCTGAACTAAACAATAGTAGTTTATGAAGCTCCTACATAACGAAGGGTTTTACAATGCGAGTGTGTTTTTTGAAATGAGCGCAGCGAATTTCAAAATAGTAACGAGCATTGTAATACCTAATTATGTGCAGCTTCATACACTATTTTATCTACTTGAATACATTGAAAATGAATTTACTTACAGGTTTTCCGAAAGCGAACTATCCCAATGTTTTCCTAAACTTTGTTGGTATATGATTAAATGTGCAATACATTTCCGTCACACACACACACACACACTCATTTATATAAGTATTAAATATCTTTTTTTGGTACTATCACATATTTTTAGGCACAAAATAAATAATTTAAAATAATTTCCCGCGAAATTAATTATTTCTATTCATACACACAATAATCAAGTGGCGCCATTGGCCTCTTTGACATGTGTCGCGCATGCGCTGTGGGCCTTACGTGGGCTGTTTAGTTTTAATTTATAACTGGATACATGGTTTTTGGTATCGATTGTGCATTAAGTTGATATCGATTGTGCATTTGTTCCTTCCCTTACTTCCATGCCTATGTACATTTTACTTTTCGTTGCATCTTTGTTAGAATTTGTATGGAGAAGGTGCAACGAAAAGTAAACTTTTTAATTTTTTCAGCATACTGTTTGTAAAGTACGTCAATACAAATTCGTTTTGACGTTTATAATTCGAACATTACTCTATGATAGTAGATAAATATATTTTTGAAATTATTATAGTCGCTATTTTGACGAGCAGTCGCATTGAGCGTTGGTGAGCGACTGGTCGTTTTTGCTCTGCCTACCCCATTAGGGATAAAGGCGTGATTTTATGTATGTATGTATTAGGTACCTTGTAAAGTAGCTCTTTGCTCTGATGTTGGTGCACTCGGATGTGCCTGTCCGCACTCGTGCTCACCACAACAACCGACGAACCCACATCTGCCAAACAAAAAATACATTGGCGCTAATTCAGGACGCAATATTTCTAGTTCTAATTCTTAGTAGCGCTGTCACTTTCTTAACTTTGACATAAGAACAGGATAGCAAATAAACACACGACATTGACATTCCTAATCATAATCACACACAACCTTTGAATTTCTTCGTTAGGTGTGTGCAGGTTTCCTCACGATGTTTTCCTTCACCGTAAAAGCGCCGAATAAACGTACATATGAAATTCAAAAACCGAAAAACACATTGGTACGTGGTGGGATTCGAACCACGACCTCCTGCACAGAAGGCCGCGGCCCTATCCACTACACCATCCGGGCTTCAATCTTCAAATTTCGAACGAATACGAATACTTGGTGTTCTTCTTCTTCTTAGCGAGTGGATTTTCGAGTCGAACAACGACCCGATAAACCCTGGTGTCAGAGTTTTCAAACCGCCTAGTAGCTCAGCTATAGGCCTCTGACACGGTTTCAGTAACGACCACTATCAAAGACAGGCACGGAATCCTTTTTCTTTTCGGACAATCAGGTGATTCAGCCTGCAATGTCCTAACCAAACTGGGGAAAATCTCACAAAGTGATAAATTGACAAATATCAACTTTGCGTCCCCCCCATGGGAATCGAACCCAGGACCTCCGGATTGTAAGCCCATGGCTCAGACCACTAGACCACGGAGGCAGTTATACGAATACTTGGTGTTTAGAAATGTCTTCCTTACCGGCAGTCGCAATGCTAGTAACAGCCCCTACGGCTCCTTTGTAACCCTTATCAGGTTTCCCAACACGCAGATCCACCTGATGCAGCTGACCACGACCGAAACCCACCAAGAACGACCTGAAATACATACATACATACATTAAATCACGCCTTTATCCCCCTAACGGGGTAGGCAGAGCAAATACATACATACATACATACATATATTCACGCCTTTATCCCTAATGGGGTAGGCAGAACAAAAACGACCTAAACAAAGGTCGTCTCGCCACGTCTGACAAGTTTTGAGGGTTATTATTACAGATGATAATGTATATGAGGAGATGCAGCTGGCACATTCTATGTTTTTCTATCACTCCCAGTCCAGCATGGAAGTAGTTATTATTATTTTTAAGACGTTATTATTACTGTATTCTTGCAAATAAATGATTATCATATCTTAGCACTGACCTCTCGGTGAGCCCGCGAGCGACACACGTGGCGGCCATGTTGGGGAACTCCAGGTTGCACACCGGCCGCCGCTGAGCGCGACTGTCGTACAACCTGACACATTATCCAGGGAGAATCAAACACTCGCTACGCTCGCAATAAACATAAATGAAATCCGATCAATAATGCTACCGATTCGGTTACAGAATCAACTTAACTTATTTAAGTTTAGTCCTGTCACTTTCCATTTCGAGCGAACAGAAAAGGATGGCAGTATAGACGGACTTATTATAAACCTGTCACATAGATCGAATGCACGAAACGAAACGCATTTTAGTCGGGACCCTTTCACATCACAACTTAATTTGACTTATCTAGAGCGTTATACGTCAGTTTGACACAATTATAATCAGCTGTTGTGTTGCTGTCTCTATTTTATTCAAATTTTAGAAAGTGACAGGACTAAACTTAAGGCCCCCTTCTTCCAGTGCTCCCTGTCTCTGTCTTTTTCTTTATGTATAAGGAGTACAGAAAATAACCACACTTTCGCTCATTTTTACGTTTTTATTTTATATAGAAAAAAATAAGCGCCAAATTATAAATCTATCCCTTAAATTAGTTAAGTTGAAGCTGTTTCCGAATCGCCGCCATTGGCGATGCAATGGCAATGTCGGATCTCGTACTCCTCGCTACGCTCGCAATAAAGATTAATGTACTCCGATCAATAACGTAATATTCACACTCGCAACGCTCGTGATAAAGCTTACTGTCCGATATTTATTTATTTATTTATTTATTTATTTATTAGTACAATGTACACTGACAGGATATACCTAAAATACCATACAAGGAACGAGCGAGACATAAAACAATTATGAAACTTAACACTGGAACTAGTAAAAATATATACTTACGTTGAAAATTGTTTTTCATATTTGACGAGATGCCGCGCGTGGAGTTATGGTTGAGTTTCATGCGGACAGCTCGTTTCTGCGGGTTGTGCCGCCGACATGTGTGTAGCAAGCTTTAGAATGATGATTACCTGACGTATCCATGTCTACTGGCGGCGGCGAGCAGAGCCCCCCCCTGCCCCCACGCGAGCCCCGACACCCACACGGGGCGCCGCAGTTGCAACCAATCATGAGCCAGGTTCTTAGCGGAGAACACACAAGTGGGGGTGCCTATACGCCAGATCTTCAAGTCGTTCTCCTCACCGCCTGGAATTATGTCAAAGTTGAATTCAAATTCACTTTTTATAAATCAAGTTCAAAAAATAAGAATGCATGCCATACATATCAGTAGCAAAAAGTCCGGATGGTGTAGTGGATAGGGCCTCGGCCTTATGTGCAGGAGGTCGTGGTTCGAATCCCACCACGTACCAATGTGTTTTTCGGTTTTCGAATTTCATATGTACGTTTATTCGGCGCTTTTACGGTGAAGGAAAACATCGTGAGGAAACCTGCACACACCTAACGAAGAAATTCAAAGGTTGTGTGTAACATAATCTAGGATTGGGTCTGGTCTCCCTTCTGGGTTGCGGAGGTCAGATGGCAGTCGCTCTGTGTAAAAACCAGGACCCTCGTTCAATCACCTAGATTAGGTAGCCGACCCCGAGAGATACGGGAAAAAGGCTAGGAAGATGATGATGACATACCAGTAGCAAATAGTGTTGGATCATCTGGACACATCTTCATGACATCTAGTTTCCCGCCTGCAAGAAAATTTTACGTTTAGATTTAGACCGACTTCTACATAATAATATCCATTTGTTTCATAATCTAACAGTGATCTCTTTTTCTTCTTCCATGCTGGACTGGGAGTGATAGAAAAACATAGAATGTGCCAGCCGCATCTCCTCCCGGGCATGCTGTAGAAACCAGCTAAGGGATTCGAGGGTTTCAGTATTGTAATTTAGGCGATGGGCTGACAACCTGTCACTATAGCAATATACAGATCCATCTGGAATAACCCTCCAAATTTGTCAGATGTGGCGGAACAACCTTTGTGTAGGTCGTTTACGCTCTGCCTACCCCATTAGGGATAAAGGCGTGATTATATGTATGTATGTATCATAGAAATATTATTATACTGACGTATATAGAAAAGGCGCCGCGAACGCAATATTTGCGGCTGCCACTGGAGACGACCGGCTCCAGTTCATTCAGTCACTCGCTTTCACTCGCAGCGATCACATGTGTCACTTGTGGCTTAAACAAATTTATAAAATGCCGTCTAGCGTTTTCAAAACGTGCAAGAATGCTTCAAGCATTCAAAAAAAAGATAGTGGTGTGACATATCATCGGTAAGTAAACAAAATAATTGCTTAAAACAACAAAAATTAATATCTGTCAATAATTTTCGACGGCGCCTAGACGGCGCCCATATTTGTATACGAAAATCATAGATTATGAGAAGTAAACCATACAGATGGGACACACAGGTTACTGCCTATGGTTTGCTTTGCAAATTAATATTATTTAAAGGAAAATAAATATAACTATTAAATTATAAAAAAATGCATTTTTATTTACTACGCGACCTTATTAGTTTACTTACATATTCAGGTGCCCAGGACAGTTCACACAACATACTTGAAAGGCAACTTGATGAACGGTTTACTTACAGGGTACAACTTATTAATTATCCTATGATAAAATTAAAATTCTTTCATCATCAGCCACAACAGTTCACTGCCGGACATGGACCTCCCCAAAATTGGGTACTTGACTGGGTAGCTTAAAAAATTCAAAACGTTTATACTTAAAACTGATGGCTAAAAATATTGTGGATTTCATTCATCATTTTAAAAAATATGCACATTTCGATTTTAACAATCGAGTTAAAAGTATATAAGTTATTGATTTGAGTAGTCAATATTTACTAAAATGTGACGTCATAACTCACAATTTTCATACAAAAAAGCGTTTTTGACATTTCATAAAAAGTTGCTGATTTGACTAGTTGGAAAGTAGCCAATTGAGTGTATATGCCATGCTCACCACGCTTGGCAGGCGGGTTGGTGAGCGCAGTACAAGTTTTCCATTTACAGGGAACGCTGCTGCCTATACCTTGGATTTATCCCTTAGTCGCCTTTTACGACACCCACAGGAAGTTATGGGGTGATGCTATTCTAACCCGGCACCCCACCACTTTATTGCACTTAAGAAAACAAATCATTCAATATAACAGATAACAACAATAAAGACCTACCTACTGCACTCTGTACCAAACACTTGAACAATGTAAAACAGCCTTTAGGCAGAGTAAAACAATGTGTCGCGTCTAGTGGTCAAGTCAAATTCTATGACACGATGACGTCAACACGCGCGTCCCGCGCGGTTCCCCGCGCGTGCGGCCGCAGCACAAAATTTGAACGCGTCAGCCGATCTAGTTAACTAACATATAGATCAATGGTATGTATGTATCTCTTTGTCTGATCTGTTTATTATAATCCTGTTCACAGAATGCTTTTTCTCTAGCCTAGCTTAAATTATTTTTAGAAATAAGATGATATACTGTACCTACATGTTGTGTTCCATACATACATACATAAAATCACGCCTTTATCCCTAATGGGGTAGGCAGAGCGAAAACGACCGAAAGGTCATTCCGCCACGTCTGACAAGTTATGAGGGTTATTTCAGATGGTCATGAGTATTGTTGTAGTGACAGGTTGTCAGCCCATCGCCTAAATTGCAATACATTAAAACCCTCGAATCCCTTAGCTGGTTTTTACAGCATGCCCGGGAGGAGATGCAGCTGGCACATTCTATGCTTTTCTATCACTCCTAGTCCAGCATGGAAGAGTTGTGTTCCATGCCACCTTTATATTCTTTTGTGTACAGTAAAATTTGAGGGAAATAGATTGAAATCTGTATAGTGATAAGTTGTCAGTCCATCACCTAAATTGCAATATCAAAAAACAATACAATGAATGGATATGCCTTTTCTGGTTTTTACAACACATCAATTTCTATGTTTTTCTATCGCTCCTAGTCCAGCATGGAATAATACGCACCTGTATCAATAACGCAGTCTTCCTTTTTCCTCCATATCTTGACGGTGCCGCTGGAGAGTGCAGCCATCATTCGTTTCTTGTACCGGCCAAGTCCTACAATATTCCCTGTGCCAAAGTCTGCCGTATACGATTTTTGGAAGCCTTGTAGTGTGTCATATACTTTTATCTGAAAAATGCAAGAGAATGATTGTTTTCATGCTGGACTGGGAGAGATAGAAAAACATAGAATGTGCCAGCTGCATCTCCTGGGCATGCTGTGAAAATCAGCTAAGGTATTTGACGGTTACTGTATTGTAATTTAGGCGATGGGCTGACAAACTGTCACTATAGCAATATACTGATCTATCTGGATTAACCCTCAAAACTTGTCAGACGTGGCGGAACGGCCTTTGTTTAGGTCGTTTACGCTCTGCCTACCCCATTAGAGATACAGGCGTGATTATATGTATGTAAGATTATTTTTACCCCTAACTAATGTAGATATATTCAGAGAGATATATTTGGGCTATTTAGTTATTTCGGTCATGTGGACAGGAGAGAACCGAATAACCTGGAGAAGCTGATCGTGGGTAAACTAGAGGGTAATGATCCCGCGGTAGAGCTCCTCAACGCTGGAGCCGTATTTTTGAACGGCTCGAACTCCAATGCGCATACGAAAGAGAACTTTCACGCCGAAAATTGTATGGAAGTCGCATGCTAATGCGTCTCTTTCGTATGCGAATTCCCATTCGAGCGGTTCAAAAATACGGCTCCTGGAGTGACCAGATAAAGTCAGTGCTGGATAATATGCCTATTACGAATGCTCTTCGATCGGCTGAAGACAGGGATGAATGGAGAAACTTAGTTCGAACCTCCACAGAAGCCTATCAGAACAAAGACTGATCAGACATGACCTTCAGAAATTGAAGAATACGACGACGAAGAAGAAGAGAACACAGCCTACCTGTTGGTTCCTCTGTCCAATCAATATTTCTGTCTCTCCTTCGTTCCCCCACTCCATACAAGTGACACAGTCATCTTTCTCTAAGGATTTTATAGCCACCAAGTTCTCTATACATTTCTTTGTGTTTTTTGATGATTCTGTATGGAATTTTATGTCTGAAAAAAAAGAAATTAATTTAACACCTCTCAATGGAATGACTTAACCTAACTTTTGTGTTGTTTTTCTTCTGTTATGTGGGTTTTGAGTCAATCGAACCGAAGAACCCTGTCAGAGGTTTTAAACCGCCTACACACAGCTTTTATGTTGTTAAAAGTAATCCAAGATGTCTTTTTTTGTGAATGTAAAGGAAAATGTAAAACAAAAGTTTAATATTTTAATCTAATTGAAGACTTCTGATGCATGTATGTATTTTATACGAAATAAATGTGATCGAAACAAATGCATTATGCAAAATATTGCAAGTTATATTGAAGATAGTCGCAGTTTTGTGCTATGACGTACAATTTATTTCAACGTGACCAAACTTTAGAAATACTTACGTTTGAAGGAACCTATTTTACTAGCGACAAATATGTCGAGTTGTTTATCTTCTGTGAGTAACATTTTACTCGTCTTTGTAGAAAATATAAATATATCGCAACATCCACAAAACGAGAACAACACATGGGATTCTTGACATTTTTACTTTTAATTTTTTTTGACAACGCTTTGCGTTTTGCTAAATTAAATATATTTTTTGGTTGCTACCTACGTTTAAGTTTGTTACAATAAGGCCATTATCACACTTGACGCTCAACGCCGCGTAGCGCGGAGAGGCGGAGCTGTATCGTTCTTTGTAAGTATGTACATCGGTTTGTATGGAAAAAACGCGGGGTATGGCACACTTGCACCGCGCGTACGCGCGTAGGCGCGCGACAGACACCGCGCCTTCGAGCAGTTTTCACGCCTCTCCGCGCGTAGGCGCGTTGTAATCCGCGGGGTATGGCGGTTTTCACACTACAACGCGCAACGCGGCGTAGCGCGGAGTGGCGGAGCTGTATCGTTCTTTGTAAGTACATCGGTTTGTATGGAAAAAACGCGGGGTATGGCACACTAGCACCGCGTCTACGCGCGGAGTGAAAACAATGGAACCATAGACAATACGCCGCGTTGCGCGTATAGTGTGATAATGGGGTATGGCACACTTGAGCGCGAGCGTTTTTTCTGTACCTATTGCCAAAATTATTTTTCGAAAAGGAGCTACATAGGAATAGTAGATTTTATTACGTGGGAGCAGAGCGAAGTGAGGGATTCTAGAGTAGAATCCTGAATGTAGCGAGGGATTCAAAGTACGTCGCCCGAGCCAAAAATATTTTTGCTCCTGAGTGATACACTCTACTTTTCATCCCCATCCATAGAGGAAGTAAATAAAACTAGGGTTTTTCCCCATCTATGAGAAAAAAAGGCGCCTAACTAACACTAATTGTAAATTTAAATATTATAGAATAAGAATGTTATAGGTACTTTCACTGCTAGAAGACCTCATTTTGAATATTTAATAATTCGTAAAAAGAGTCGAAAACACGGGCTCCCTATAAAAGCCTGCTTCCCACTCGTGCCGTAGTTCGTGCATTTTCAATTTGTTTTTTTTTTTAATCAGCCGTCGCGCAGTCTAACCAGCCAGTGTAGGTACCATTATTTGAATTCGACTTCTAACTATTTTGTTTTCGTTCCGCGTCAGTCATGCCAAATCAAGAAAAAAGAAAGAGGTTCCAAATTCAAAAAGTGCGATTAAAAGTTCTTTTATTACTACACCTATTCGGAAAGTATATTAGTTCTTACTTGAAAAAAGGGAAGAAAGTACGTAAATCCAGACAAACGAATATGCGGGCGGGAAAAATATATGGGATTTACTTTCTCCCCTAGGGGAGAAAGTATTTTTTCCCCTCCTTTGTTTTTTTTTTAAATTCATAATTCAAAACAAGAAACAGGCGGATGCCAAAAAACAAAAAGTTTGTATCTCGAA
Source organism: Scrobipalpa atriplicella (assembly GCA_029255725.1). NCBI lineage: Eukaryota > Metazoa > Arthropoda > Insecta > Lepidoptera > Gelechiidae > Scrobipalpa > Scrobipalpa atriplicella. The sequence goes on along the minus strand of JARACY010000732.1, from coordinate 40,364 downwards.
GCCCACAAAATGATACTGGCCACTTACATTTTTTGGCAGTATGCGGTTCGCTTCATTTGCCTCTTTTATATTTTAAGTAAAAAATATGGCAAAATCAACATGTCCGCGCGAATTATTTTTCGTTCTTTCATTTATTTGACTTTTTTAATATAAATTAAGTGTTTAGTGTTTTCGATGTAATGTGTAACAGTGTTAATACAGTATTAATAATGTGTTTTGTTTGTTTGTGTTCTGTTCGAATGGATGATGACACTTCAAATGTTCTTAATATATCTTTTATTTGTTAGATTATGGGATTAAAGTAAGAATTAGGAAGGAAATGACATACAGATATGCTTCCTAAAGATAAATCGCGGCCGGCGAAATTATAGAAGACTATGTGATGATGGCTATGGTTGGTGATCTAGCAGAAAGAATTCATCTCTAATTTGCACTAGATATTTGTGCTCTTTCCATTCACAACCCAAAACTAGTGCTGCAGGATACTTAAGGCACCCCAAATGTGATAAATATCGCCGAACATATCGGTGCTGAAGCTGTAGAAAGGTGGGTAAGAGATGTTTAAGCAGCGCAGGTGCAATTTGTGTTCTCCTCGAATTTGCATCAGTTCATTGTTTTGATTTGAACCTTTACATACCTAACACTTTTCCGGAACCAGCGTATGAGATTGAGCCTGCTGCATGTTTTTTGAAGACAGGTGAAAACAAAAATGTCCAAATCATGAGCCCAAACCAAACCAAAGAGCCTTCTTGAAGGTGCAGCTGCTAGGTACCTATTTATCTGTGAGATATAATTAGCAATAAAAGAGATGATGGTCTAAGGAATTCGGAATAGGTACCTACATCAGGTACCTAGGTACGTACTAAGGCGTAATGAATAATAATTTATGGATAACATAATCAGATATAATATAAGAGTACTGTTTCATTTTGCCAATGCCAGCAGCCTTTACCTTCTATTTCCAATGCAGTTTACCGCGGTGTTAAGAGTTCACGGTCCATTGTGAATTAACATGTCATGGGGTTTCTAACCATCAAGGTTTAGGAAGTAGGTATAGAAAAGCTGGTAAATTGGGACGGTATAACAAACACAGGTTTAGTCCTATCTATGTACCTACGTTTAAAATTTATGATTTGTTGTTTCTTGTCTTCTTTTATATTTTGTCAAAAGGTGTTTTTTATTTTCTCAGGTCGCAGTTGCTATTGGGCTGAAACGACCAACCCCTTCTGATCAAATCATAATTATATTTATTTTCTACTAAATAAAAATGATGGTTAGAGCAAGGATCAATCATAGCATCCCTTGTCCTAGATTTAAACTGTGACCCCATTATCACACTATACGCGCAACGCGGCGTATTGTCTATGGTTCCATTGTTTATACTCCGCGCGTAGGCGCGGTGCAAGTGTGCCATACCTCGCGTTTTTTCCATACAAACCGATGTACTTACAAAGAACGATACAGCTCCGCCTCACCGCGCAACGCCGCGTTGAGCGTCAAGTGTGAAAATGGCCTGAAGGTTGGATATGGCCATCGTATTATAATACTCTTTGATAAAGCAGCGATTACATTACCCGGCCGATCGGGCCCGATTTGATATACATTGCTGCTTAGCTTCAGTAGTTTTTCAAGCAAGACTCGTGCACAAGCAATGTAATGTCAAAACGGGCCCGATCGGCAGGGTAATGTAATCGCTGCATAAAGCCTAGACTGTCTGTAGTAGCAACCTGTTATTGACTTAACTACGCAAATAAAAGATGGTTTCAACTGCATGTTTTTATTTTCTATATATCATCAAAAGTATCAAAAGTTAAACGGACAACGGCACAGAATAGGTATGTCAACGACAAATTTGAAGCCTACTTGAAGTAACACGGGATTAACGACGCCTATCCGCACCCTATACCTACCCCTAAAACGGTGTTGCTGAACGCAAAAATCGGACACTAGTGGAGAAAGCCAGAGCTAGGTATGCTTATTGAGGCAAAAGCACCGATGCATCTATGGGCAAAAGCAATTAACACTGCTAACTATCTATCGAACAGAAGCGTGAACAGTGCTATATAGCAAACAAAACACCATTCGAAAAATGGGTACTAAGAAAGCCCTGCGTTAACCATCTCCACCCCTTCGGAGCCAAAACTTTTATACTAAAGAAAGGTCCGAGAGGTCCCAAATTCGCTGCAAAGGCAATGCCAGGAATCTTCGTTGGGTATTCAGACACCAGCAAGGCGTAGGTACAGGGTATATGTTCCGTCCAAACGTAAGATATTTATATCCAAAGATACAAAAATTTTAAAAACAAACTTCTACACTAGCCCAAATGATGTTTTTGACAATGACAACAACATAAATGAAAACGATATCTTCGAACTGTTTGATGTTGACTCAGCTGCACTGCACGAGATTTTTGTAAGATTTTGCTGCAGATGAACTTGTTTGACTGATGTAATTAGCAAGAGGACATACATACTAGTCAATGGATAATATATCGAAATATGCCTACTTGTTTTTATCTTTTTAAAGGTAAATTTTATAAATTAAGTAGGTAAGTAATATTACCTACGCAGTTGGGTTTTTTAATTTAAAATTTTATTATCTATATGTTACGGCTAATACCCGAAGTGCGGCTACACCTAGTTTTAGCCGGTTAGAACTAGGTGTAGCCACTTACTCTTGGCTAAACCTAGTATTAGCCGATTGTTTTCGGCTAAAACTAGGTCTAGCCTTCATCATGCCGGCTACAACTAGGTCCAGCCATTCCCTGTTGGCTAAAACTAGGTCTATCCGATATCATTCCGGCTAGAACTAGGTCCAGCCATTCCCTGTTGGATAAAACTAGGTCTATCCAATATTATTCCGGCTAGAACTAGGTCCAGACAATCCCTGTTGGATAAAACTTAGATGCGTGTCCCGCCAAGCCTTCCGCCCCGCGTCACACTCATAACTCACAGCATCTGCAGCAGTGGGTGATAATTACGAAAAGAGACAAAGGAGGCAAGATAATATTCAGACTAAGCAAGGTGTTTCACATTCAACTTATAGCCAGTGAATGATTGCCTAATTACATGGCAGCGGGGTTGCTCTAGATGTAAAAATATGGCTATTACACGTGTGAACACAAGGCAGCCGGCATGCTATCGGCAGATCTTTTTTAGATAATAAAAAAAACTCTCTACGTTTCTTTTTGGCGCTCACAACCTGCAGAGGTGCGTGCCCCGCTATGCCCTCCACCCGCGCCGCTGCTGCTGCAGATGCTGTGAGTCTTGAGTGTGACGCGGGGCGGAAGGCTTAGCGGGACACGCATCTAAGTTTATCCAACAGGGATTGTCTGGACCTAGTTCTAGCCGGAATGATATCGGATAGACCTAGTTTTATCCAACAGGGAATGGCTGGACCTAGTTCTAGCCGGAATGATATCGGATAGACCTAGTTTTAGCCAACAGGGTATGGCTGGACCTAGTTGTAGCCGCAGTGGCGTGCACAGGTTTTTTCAACAGGGTAGGCAGTATGAACAAAATGCTTATTAATAACGCATTTTAGTTCCTAAGTCGCAAGGTTGGTTACGTTACGTTACGTTTATCTTTGTAGTTATAAATTATGACCACAGAAACAAAAATATGCGAAATACACACCTGCCTAAAACTTGTTAAAATTCGCGCCTCTTTTTGGTAAACACACAACATCAACACAGCGCTCACAGTTGTAGCTGCTAGTAAAACACATTTTACACTGCAATTCGAAGCACAATAACTATTTAAACTTGTTCGGCACAAATAATTCAAACCAAAAGGATGTTTAACACGGCAAAAACTTTAAATTACTTTCCGCGACGCGATCGCTTCACACATCAAGAAAAAACAATGGAGTCTATACTCAAACTCAAAAGCGAATTAACGAAAATTGCAAATAAAATACTATCAATAGATAATGCATCTAATTACAGTAGAGAAAGTACCCAAAACTTAAGTTACATATTTCAGTCGGATTATAAGCCATCGCCCCCCGCCGACACCCCGCGCACCGCATTAACTTTTTAATTTGCAATTTGGGCGCAAGGTTTTTTGCCGGCAAGCGGTCGAAAGTTGCCAGAGTGTGCAGAATTATGCTAATAAATATATTAAATAAATAAATAAAAAAATAAATAATTTTTTTAAATACCGATGTAACATTTTTTCTTTCAACTCATTTAAAAATATCTTGACAGTAAATATGATAATATTTGATTTCGTGGACAATTTATATTCAAGTAGGTACATAAAAGCGATTAAGAAAACATTTTATTCTCCATAATACTGGAAAAATCGTTATATTCTTAAATATTAAAAATGTATTATTTCATTTTTTTTTACAAATATTAGCAAGTATCGGAAACATCAAACATGTTTTCATTGTAATCATTGTATTTATTTTATTCATTCAAATTAATTAATGAAAATTATTATCTATTTTATACCAATTATTTAGGATCTGGTCATAAAATCTGACCACTGGTCCGACTGTTTTTGGGCCGCACACACAACTACAAATACACGCACACAAGTGAATAATTTGCTACCTATGTGTGTGTAGAGTCTCACACCTACGGTATGTCGTTTTGTTATGTTGGCACCCTTGGCAAACCGATGGCTTCTCCATTTGAAAGAGACATGATAGCAGCGGCGGCGCGAAATTTGAATTGGCGCGCTTAGATGATAAGCTCAGGTAAGGTAACGTTACGTTCCGTTTTACGAATTTGGAAATAATTAAAGTTTTATTTCTAAGTACTGAAGTAACGTGAGTCAGTGAAAATTGTAGGGTAGGCAGTGCCTTTTTGCCTGTATGGACTGCACGCCCCTGTGTAGCCGGCATGATGAAGGCTAGACCTAGTTTTAGCCGAAAACAATCGGCTAATACTAGGTTTAGCCAAGAGTAAGTGGCTACACCTAGTTCTAACCGGCTAAAACTAGGTGTAGCCGCACTTCGGGTATTAGCCGTAACATATACATATAATAAAACAGTAGGACCCGGTTTGTCTGTACAATGAAGGAAATTGACTAAAATGAAGTCAGGGTGATACAAGAAGACCAACAGTACACGAATTTATTTTTTTAGAATTTTTTGTCTGTCTTTCTGTCTGTCTTTCTGTCTGTCTGTCCGTTTGTCCGGGCACATCTTCGTAACCACTGGATGAATTTTCATGCAGTTTTCATTTATTGATTTGGCATATCTCAGAGCAGTGTATAGGCTTTGTTTCATCGAAATCGGTTAAGTAGAAAAAAAGTTATCGTCGATTTTCATTCCAATCCAAACCTACTTTATAGGTAACTTGCACCAATGAAAGCCCGATAGATGTCGCTGTACGATTTTAAAACGCGGTATCGATGTGTTTTCGCCAAAAGTACTTAAGAACAATATCAGCTCGCGGTCGTTCCCTGAAAAAGTAAAAAATCTACATATTAGTGGTGAATTCTGTACATTGAATATTTAAAAAAAAAATACTGTACCTAATAAAAAAAAAATGCATTGAGGGGGCTTCTTACACTCTGTCTGGTCTTTCAGTCTTTTTGTCTGGGCTAATCTCAGAATCTACTGGACCGATTTTGATGGTTTTTTTTTAATTGACTCAGTATGACCTAGAGAATAAACTAGGATATAAATAATCACGCCGATCGACTTAGGGGGTAGGCAGGCAATTAAATCTCAGAAACTACTGGACGGATTTTGATGAAACTTTTTTCATTTAACTGAGTTTTTCTTGGACAGTAAACAAGGATATAAATAATCACGCCAATAGACTTAGGGGGTAGGCAGGAAATTAAATCTCAGAAATTACTGGACTGATTTTGATGGGACTTTTTTTATCTGACAGTTTTACCTGGACAGTAAACAAGGATATAAATAATCACGCGAAATGACTTAGGGGGTAGGCAGGAAATTAAATCTCAGAAACTACTGGACTGATTTTGATGGGACTTTTTTCATCTGACAGAGTTTTACCTGGAAAGTAAACAAGGATATAAATAATCACGAAATGACTTAGGGGTTAGACAGGAAATTGAATTTCGATTGTTTTTTAACCGATTTTGATAGATTTTTTTTTCGGGTTATTCTTTGCGGTTTGGTTATGTTATTTGTTGCTTTGTTGTTGTTTTTAAAGTAGGTAAGTTACCTTATTGTAAGTAGCAATGCCTCGAAAACGACAAAATCTCACAAAAATCAGTAAAGAATGCTTAGATTCCCACTGGATGTAGAACGGGCAAAACTGTTTTTATACTAAGAATTCCACTCATTTCCAACAATTTCCCGTTCTAATTTAAGGGCACACAGTTTCCTAAAAGCCTCTGCTTAGCAATGACCATCAACAAATCCCAAAGTCAAACTCTTACGGCTGCTGGGGTGAATCAAAGATCCAAATGCTTTTGCTTCGGCCAGTTGTATGTTGCATGTTCACGTCACAAGTGAGTAGCGCTGAGCAATTGTTTGTTTTAGCTACAGCGGGCAAGATAGAGAAATTCTGTGATTTAAAAACTTATTTATTACTTTCGCATACTTCAATGCGAACGAAGTCGCGGGCACCAGCTAGTATCATAATATTATATTATACTGCAACATAAGTGAAACTCAAATCAGATTTTTCAATAAGTCTCTCCATATCATCTAGGCTGAGAAGCCATTGTAAAAGTAATTCTGTAACTAATTTTTATCATTGTTTTATTTATAGCCTAGTAGCACACCGTTTATAATCCTTGCCTGAACTGTAACTGCTGGGTATTACTACCCTATAGATACCCTGGGATAGAGGTCTAAATTAATTTTTATATTTTTTCTATGTGTTTCCCCAAGTGCTTCAAAGCCTATACCTACCTACTCTAACCGGGAAAGGTAACTCGGATGTAAACAATAATAAATATAAGTTAAATAATTGTATTTGCGAGGTCTGATCTTAACTGATGATGTCCTAACTCAGCAGTTATTGTTCAGAAACTATAAGTGGTGTACCTACCACTCCCGTTCATAATAACAATCCAATTGCAGTGAACAACCGCGAAAGTCTTAAAACTTATATTGGTGTACCTACCTACCACTCTGCTCTGAAGGGTTGACTCTGATGTTGGTGAACTTTTTTTTTTTTTTTTTTATTATTATTCCCCCCCCAGGGAATAAAGCTGAGGAGCTGGGACAACTATGTGGTCTGAACATCTTGACTACCTAAATGCAGATACCTTACATAAATTCTGAATAACACCTGAGTTACCCTCCCTGAACTAATTATTCCCAACCAAAACCCCTATGGAGCAGAACAAAAGAACGTATTATAATCTTCGGTCGCTACCCGGGGGTCGCCGGGGCGCATCTGGAGCCGGTGCTGGATGCTTCAGTTCACGGGACACCGGTGACGAGGAGTTGAGCAGGCGGGCTCCCGTCACACAACATGTTACAGCTGGACGCCGAGGGTTGAGCAGGCGGGCTCACGGCGAAAATGCGACAGCCGAATCTTCGGGCGATGATACCGTATCATTATTTTCATCAATACCTTCCACTCGCCCCTCATAGGTACATGACAAGACGAACATCTACCTTGTCATCTCTAAGCACGCTCGGTGATGTTGTGCTGGAAGCCAACCCTGACTTGGAACTTGCACCCACTCCGAGTGCTCCTTCTACGCGCAGGCGATGGACACCTGAAATGAATACGTTCATACTGCGCACCTACCTCCAACTTACCGCACTTGATACCGACACTAAAACCTATTATTATGGTTATTATTATATATTTTTTTTATGTATGTTCACCGATTACTCAAAAACGCCTGAACCGATTTCAGAAATTCTTTTATCTACACTCATGTCGTAAATCCTTCATTTACTACTTATCAGAAACGCTAAGCAAATGCGAAATTCGATGCAGCCGTGACTAAGGAACCATACAAATTTCATTTCGTTATTGCAAAGCTGTAACAAAATGAAGTTTTTTTTTTTAATTTTTACGCAGATGCTTGCTATTTGAGCAAACTAGAAAAGAAGAAATAATGATTAGGTACTTTATTTTTTCTTTAATTTAAATTTGTTGTATGAGTGTAGATAAACTATTGTATGAAACTGTACATAATTAGTATTTAACACTCGTGTTAAATATCCCTCATTATGCAACAGTTACATAAATAGCTATTTTTGTTTGAAAGAGTATACTTCCCAGGTGGTCCCATAATAATCTCGCCAGGATCTGATTATGGAATCCATGAGGAATTGAGGGAACTCCTCAAATTTTATAGGCACACATATAGCGATTTCGATATTTTATTTTTAGTAATGTGTCAAGCAATTACATTCAGAATATAAAATTTGGTGAAGTGGATCTGATGAATTGAAGACCTGGAGCACATTAATTGGAACCAGCTAAACTGTTATAGATACGAAGAAGCCGCCTTTGCAAAATATGTTTGGTGTTATTAGCACTCTCTGTTGAGATATAAAACATTCAAAGACTTACCCTAAGTGCCCGACTAATTCTTGCGAGCTTACGCAACACAATCTTCCTGCACATGTGTATCAAATCAACGTAGAACTTTTCACTACGAGCGGGGACTGTTAAAAATGACGAACTTTTCGAATTGGAATAATTTAAATCAAGCGTTACTGAGTTACCTTGAGGGGATTTTAAAGTGAGTAGGTCTAATTCAAAATTAATGAAGGATTTGAACTTTTTAAGAAAATCCTCGCCTAAAATACCTTCAGTTTTACAGGTAAATTATCAAAAACATAGAATCTGTGTTTGAATATGTTGTCATCTATTTTTAGCTTGTTTTAGACTCAAACATACATATCCATAAGCATAAACGCTACCTCCAACTCCATTGACACACAGTTGCCCATTATGGACAGGAATATGTAAACATTGAATGACCTCACGCTTAACGACAGAGATCGTCGCTCCCGTATCAATTAGCCATTTGCAATCAGTTTCTCCTAATTTGATTGATACATTGTTTAAACTGTTACACTGAAAAAAGTTTTCTTCTACAATACGACAAGAACGTATAGTTATTAAAATATCGTTATTCTTACAAAAAAAACAGTTATTTGAACTACATTTTAATTTTAAGCAGCATTTAAAAAGCGATTAGTAATATTTACTATTTAAATCTAGTTAAAACACATATTGTAGTGTTTACTAATGCATGGTAAGCTTAAAGATGTAATAGTACTGAGTACTGGAAGTTTGTACTGTTTACGATACGATTTGTTAAAATAATTAATCGGGTAGTAATGTGAACGCTTCAGTAAGTTACGACGGGCGACGAAGGGGCCCGGGGGAGCGGAGGGAGGGGATCACGCCACCCACCCTCTGAAGCGCGCGCGCGTCGTCGGCCATTTGTCAACGATCTTTGAAAGTGAAAGTTTCTGTGTTGTGTGTGTTGTGACTTGTGACATCTTGTGATGGACCTCAATATAATACTTTCATCGTGGAATCTGTCCACTTATATTGATATATTTGCAAGTGAGTACCTAAACAGTTGAAAAAATAATACCTGTAGGCTATAAGTACTTGTTTGTTTGCGGGCGCCGCGAGCCGGCCGGCATGGTCTTGAGAACCGGCCGAATTGTAACGACATTATGCTATACAGACTCGATAGTTTGATGATGATCCACAACGATTGGTGTTCCAATAGGTACCTACCTACATGCAACTTATCTAATTTGTCTTGTGTACCTAATGGTGGTTTTTGAGGACATGTCCTAGTGGTGGAGTAGTGGTAGGGCAGTGATAGGGTAGTGTTGAGGGAGTGGTGGGGTAACTTTTTATATATCTCTCTCACTGTCTGTTGCTCAGTTCACCCATTACATTACATAATGAGATTTAAGTAAGACAATTTAAATATTATTTAATTTAACAGTTTATTGTACACATGAACATACACAGAACAATTACATAGGAATTACGACACAACAGGCACTGCTTATTTCTAAAAAGAAATTTCTTACAGCAGACCTAATAAGTGTGATAGCATAAAACGTAATGCGGATAAGACGTGCACAATTTAAATATTTAATCTACATGAGCAGTGAATAAATAAAATTAATTTAACTAAACAAATACATACAACAATCACTAGAATAAATAAATAATATAATGCATATACACATATAGCCTAAAAATAAATAGATATCTATAGTAAATATATAAAATACCATATACCTATAGATACATACAATATATAAATATATACTATGGATTACTTAGGGAAAGATAATGTTCTTTAATTCTCTTTTTGAAGACAGCAATTGACGGACTATCGCGGACAGTATGCGGAAGAGCGTTCCACAATCTAGCTGCATGAACGGTAAAAGAATAAGAGAAGAAGTCGGTTTTGTGGGAGGGTATCGACAGAAGCGTTCTGACGCTGGAGCGACATGGTTTGTCCTGCGAACGTGAAAATGTAAAACGCTCACGAAGATACGAAGGAGATAAAGGATTATGAAGAATATTATAGAGAGAGGATAGAATGTGAGTATTCCTGCGAAAACGAATTGGGAGCCACTTAAGCTGAGATCGAAAATGAGATACGTGATCGTATTTGCGCAGTCCGAAAATAAATCGAATGCACAGATTTTGAAGGCGCTCAAGTTTATTTAGAAGCTCCTCAGTGGCGTCCAAGTAGCACGTGTCGGCGTAATCAAGAATGGGTAAGAGAAGTGACTGAGCCAAAGTAATTTTAGTGCTCAGAGGTAGAAAAAATTGAAGGCGTTTGAGGGAATGAAAGGAGAAATGAATCTTTTTGCTGACCTCATTGACTTGCGGAACCCAAGACAGAGAAGAATCAAGTACTACCCCGAGATTTTTAGCGGTCTTAGAAATAGTGATGGGAGTACCATCGTAGTTAATAGATGGATAATCTACATTGCCTAGCTGCTTGGTCATGTATGAATAGCGCTTTCGATTTCTTGGGATTAACCAAAAGACCAAAAGATTTGGCCCAGTCCGAAATATGATTGAGATCCCCATTTACTGCCTCAATAGCGCTAGAGATATCATTAACATTGCTGTGTTGATAGATTATTATTATTTATTTCCTTCCAGATTCAAGAAAGGCAGAAGAAGTGGAGAATGGAGATGGACTGATTAGAACTCTTTAAGATTGTGATTGTGATAATGAAAATAAAAAGTAATGTTATATAATATTTTCTATTTTTTTCATATTATTCAAAATGGACTATGTTTTGTATTTTTTGTCATTTTACTTAAAAAAGTAACATTAATTGTCAGCCGAGGCAATCAGGCATGTAAGCCAATATTATATCGGTGCATTCATTTAAATTTAATGACAAAAAATACAAAATACCTACTTAGGATGTAACAAATGTCGCAATAATACTAGGGATCGTTTAGCTGATATTACTGAACAACTTTCCAAAAGGGACAAATCCAAGCTTTTGACCCATTGAGTTGTGCAGTTTTATGGGCTAAAATGATTCCCTTAGTATTTTTGGGATGTTTTGTTACACCCTGTATAAATATCCCCCATTACAAGAACTATTGCAATAATAACAGTACTTATTGTTATGTGAACAATATTAGTCAGTTACATGAACAGAAAAAACATTTAAGTTTACTAATCATCTTATTGTAACTAAGATGTGGCCTGTAAACACAACAATTATGTACATTGATGATTATCATCTATTTAGTTCGCATAACTTATTATTATTATACTAATTAAGGTGAACAAATGTATCTTGTACACATAACGATACGTTCGGTTATATTCACAAATTCGATTTAACTAGAATAAGATAGTATTTATTTATTTATTTAACCATTTATAACGATACGTTCGGTTATATTCACAAATTCGATTTAACTAGAATAAGATAGTATTTATTTATTTATTTAACCATTTATTGTACACAGAAAGATACAAAGGACAAAATACATAGGAAACACAGACACAACAGGCACTGCTTATCTCTAAAAAAAAAATTCTTACAGCAGACCTACAGAAGTGAAATGGCAATAAACGATACGCGGATAAGACGTGCACAATATACCTACTTACTTAACAAAACATAAAATGGAACAAGTACAATCAGAATCTAGATAAAAACCAAACTATTACTAAGACTACAAAAGATATAAAATACCTACTTAAAATAAATAAATATATAGACCTAATAAATGCAACATATTACTTAAATAAATAAATATATACATAACTATTTATATTTATATACATACATAAATACACTATAAATTATGGATCACTTAACAAGAGAAAGGTAATGTTCTTTGACACGCTTTTTAAAGACGGCGATAGAGGGACTATCGCGGACAGTGTGCGGGAGAGAGTTCCACAACCTAGCCGCATGAACTGTGAAGGAATATGAGTAAAAGTCAGTTTTGTGAGGAGGTAAAGCGAGATTCGTCCTGACGCTCGATCGACAGGGTTTGTCTTGCGGACGTGAAAACTCAAAGCGCTCACGCAAGTATGAAGGCGTAGACGGATTGTGGACAAAGTAATAATAATGTAAAAGTAAAATAAAAAATAAAATAATAAAAGTATAATAATAGTAAAGTAGTAATGTCGACAAAGTGTTTTGTCGTCACAAATAGAACTACACAATATTGTAGGGATAACAAGATTCTAGTATCATGTACTAGACATTTTTTTCAGTGTACAAACCAATGCATAATTAGTCACGACAAAAATGATTTAACGACTCGAAATCTGGCCTTAACGAGTCATCACGTTGTTGCTGTGACGGATCACGTTGCGAGTCCATTACATACACGTTCCGTTGCGAGCGCATTGACCTGCGGTACCTACCTCTCGATGATCTGCCACGTGCACTACGATCCACGGACGTACCCCTATGGTTTCTGGCAAAATGCGTTTGGGGTCTGGATTGCTGGTACCACCGATTCCATTGACCTCTGTTTACTTGACTGCGTTGTCCTCTATACGGTGTAGCGGACCTGCGATAATTTCCATTCCCGCGCGGAAATTTCCGAAACATGCTGGTAACCTGAGCCGTTGACGTTGACGCCATGTCTTCTTCTTGTGCAGCTTGGATCGCGTCCTTCAGGGTGCTAAAATTACGTGCTGCGATAATCGTACTCAGACGACTATTTCGCAGGCCGTCGGCGAATCTCTTAATTGCCAACTTTTCATTTAGTGGACGGAGCACTTCATAATGGTCTGAGTTTCCGTCGGCCTGCGAAATTGTCAAATCTACAAAATAATTCCGTGATTTCCTTACCGTAATCAGCTACAGACCTCTCATGTTGCATCGTTGTTTGAAGTTTGGTCTGTATGGCCGTTGCAGCTTTCTGAGGTAACAGTTGTTTACGAGTTATAGTACTTGAGTTAAACGATATTTAAAAAAAACTATTTTTATTTAAGATTTTACAATTTTTGGAACTTAGAATTATTTTTAAAACTATTACAAAAGATGGTTAGAGTCTACTGGTGGCGGTCGAAGAAATGTCGGCGGTGAACCGTGGCGCGGCGTATTTATAAGGTCGGTTTGCAGTGGGAGCGTTGCCATGCTGCCGCTCTAGCCTGGTGGTCCAAGGTGTGACAACAATGCAAGCTTCGGGTAGCCAACTCACTTTACCATGGTGTTGATTATTGGCGATCGATTTTGGATCCTTAGAAATGTGCTCAGGTACCTACTTCGTTCAGTTCATGTGATGTTATTTTTATATGTTTCGCAGTACTGGAGGTGTCATGTAAAAGATTAGCGACGGTTTCATATTTACTCGATAATTTTAACTTTGCTGACTGAGATAGACGAGTCTTAAGAACAAATGCAATTAATTGAGTAGGTATGAGTGGTCTCCTCAATGCTAGAACTATAATATTCAATACCATCTATCAATTCCCTAGTGGCATCTTCCTTGTCATTCATCAGGGGAAGAAGGCTCAATGCCACCTTCAGGTCAAATTTCACCATCTCGTTAGTTATTTCCGGTTCACTATCACTACTTTCACTTACCTAGCTGTCTTCTTCTGTAGAGCTACCTTGTTCCGCTTCCGCAGCAGTAGCAGCGTCCGGGGTGCACAATGTTTTCACCTCCTGATATAAATTCTTAAAACGAGAACAACATTCAAGTATTAAAGACTTTTCTGTCTCATCCTTAAACGGTAATACCTTATTTAACTTTTCTATATAACGTGTTATACTGTAACAACACCTCTTTAACCTCATTTAGCTTTTTAACTAGAATTTCTCCTTTTTTCTGTTTTGGTCCAATTTTAATAAGATATTCTCTAATACTAAATAAATTCTTGAGTAATGTTTCTATGTACTGAGCCATAAAATCGCACAAAACGTAATGAAATAATTATTATATTCTATTTAAACCATTATCTTTTATAATCATAATAAAACTTTAGCTTTAGGTATAAAAATACGTTACCAAATTCTTAACTAATATTGTCCCTGAAATAATAAACATATTAATGTATACGATAACCGCACTACCGCGCACTTTTTAGCACTGTTTGTTCATTTTCCGACGATTTCCTTCAGTCTATGTTGAGTCGAGTCACTTCTGTCCGTATTGCACCACTTTAAGTCCATTTTGCAGTGTCCTTGTACGTTTTCCACGTTCACGATGCGACGGTGTCACTCCTAATCCATTTTCCGTTGTCGAATGTCCGTTTTCCAGCGTCCTAGTCCATTTTCCATCAATTTCCATCTGGTTGGTAGGGGCGAGCGGGCGAGCGGGGCGGGCGGTCGAGTTCCTTCTCCAAGGTCATCTTTTTTCGTCGTTGATACCGTAGATAATTTTCCAGGATTCTGAAGACGTAGTGTGGTATCATACATCTCTGCGCGTCGTTGAGATTGAGACGGTGAGATCCTATACTCTCTGAAGACGCAACATGCCGGCGTCGACACCACGTTCCACGCGCTTGTTGAAGCACTTCGCGCAGTACCGGACCACGAAGACGATAGCAGCTATCACTACCAGCACCAGGACAGCAATCATGGCCCACGACATCATTCCTATGTGCATCTCGACGTTGGTGGTCGTCAATTGGTTATGGTACCCAATTTGCGTCAATATTTCCTGCGGGGTGGGGGCATTACGGGTTTCTCGGGGTTTGCTTGAGGGATTACCCATTTTGATGCTGTTGAAATATTCTCGTAGGTCGTAGATAATTAGAAGAGCTTTCCCATATTGATGTTGAAATTTTCTTGAAGTTGATTAGAATTACATATCACTGCACAAAGTTCTCGTTTTCTTTTATAGTTCAAACTTAGTTCACTGAGTCTATCATTTTAAACATGACTCCGCGCGCGCGAACCCATAGATGGCAGGATCGCCATGTAGGGTGGAGTGTTGGGGAGACAAGTGGAACCAGTGGATGCGTGATTAATACTGAGTATAATGTAAGATCTATCTAAACATTACATATGATTATTAGTCATACTTAATAGCTATACTTAGGCTCGTATTTATAAAGCGATCTCAAGATTGAGAGCAATAATTAGTATGGATGTGACAGGTCGTTTTGTACTGAAATGACATTTCTGATACGATCTCAAACTCGCTGTCACTCTTGAGAGCTGATTATAAATACGGGTCTTACTACACTACACTCAAGAGTCAGCGATTGTTGAATACCCAAATGTGCCAAATTTTTCCAAATATCTTGCTTTGAAAAATGATTCTCGTAGCTGGACGCAAAAAATGCCTTCTCTGTAGAAGTACCCTTATACACATACACAAAACTTAAACCAAGTGGTTGCATTTGGTTCGATAAAATAAGTAGGTACCTACATGAACTAAAAAAAATTGCATTGTTGAAAGCAATTTTTTTTTTCAAATACTGAAAATATTTTTTTAAATCATTTATTTATTTCAAAACAATAAAATTTACAATTATTTTAATTAATGTAGGTACTTATTTTATTTACTTTAGTGACTGTGAAGGTTTATATGGGAAGCAAGTGATTGCTGATTCGCTACGAATAATAATATAAATAATAATGTAGGTAACGTCGGCCGATCAATGGAAACAATCAGAACTAAAATATCATTTTATTTTATTTTTAACGAAATCTAATTATTCGTTTTCCTACAAAGAACATCATAAGATTCCGCCAAGTAACCTTGACCATTATAGGCGTACAACAATTGCCAAGTATAGCTCCAAGTCTGGAAAGAGAAAAAACTGTTAGTACACGGATAACTACTTTTATTTCTCTAACAAAACATTAGCTAGATGCTAGGTAGCTAGGTACACGTTAATTCACTAATAAAATAGTACATAAAGTAGGACAGTGGTAGCAATTCGTGGTTGTAAAATACGCGACTTAACTAATATAAGTCCATACCTGTCACTTTCTATCATGAGATAACAGAACGGGATGGCAATAATTTAAGTTGAGATTTAGTTAAGTCGGGGTGGTTACGAATAGGTCAAGTCAAGGCTTTAAATGAACGTGAGCGAGGGCGCTGCGTGTAGAGAGAACATGAGGGAGAAATCGTGCAACTGTCAGAAATACAATGGGCCCGATTCGTAACCACCCCGACTTAACTAAATCTCAACTAAAGTTTATTGCCATCCCGTTCTGTTCTCTCATGATAGAAAGTGACAGGTATGGACTTATTTTAGTTAAGTCGCGTATTTTGCAACCAATGGTGCCGATTCTGTTGGAAACGCAACTTAACTTATGTAGGTATGTAATATGTACTCTTTATTGTAAACCTTCTCTGACGAGGTCTAACCTTCAAAACCCATTTGGTCTCCATGACGCTCGAGCAACTACAAATTTACTTACTATAATAAATCTGACCCTAAATCCTCACGCAGTTTTCTCCAGTCTGCTCGTGATCATGATGCTTGTAACAGCATCGAAATATCGGGAACTCATAAAATGTTTAAATCGCGGTGAAATGTTTTATACCTACTTACTTATAAATAGAACGTCCATACCAAAGCGCCACCTAAATTATGGTAGCAGCTAAACTATATACAATGGATCATGTCCAAAATATATCCGACCATTATTCCGTACAACATAGTCCGCGGCTGCCACTAACAGAATTTAATTTATTTCTCTGGAGATAATGGTCGGATATTTTTGATATTTTTTGTATAGAATATGTTATCTTATTCCTGCGTGCACAAAAAATATCGAGGCATTTTAATAAAATCGGACATGATCCATTCCTATAGGTTTCATACATTTCCGGTAACATATATATATTCTTTATTGCATAAAAATTAATACACAGGTGAATTATTAAAATTAAAGCAAAGGCGAGCTTATCTCTATAAGAGATCTCTTCCAGCCAACCTAGTGGGGATGAAAGATGGGACTTCACGGGATATAGGTACAATAAGTAAAACATAGTGATAATAATTAAAATCTCAGTTTGCACATATATATTTACATAATATACAATCCGTATACATACATATTTAAATAATATACTATAATCCGAATACATATATACTTTATAAGATATACTACTACATATTAATATAAATATATGATTATAATAACATTATGATAAGGACATAAAATGCTCTTTCAATCTCTTTTTGAAAGTAAAATATGAGGGACTATCTTGAATGGTTCGAGGAAGCTTGTTCCATAGTTGGGTAGCACGGACGGTGAAGGAATTAAGATAGAATTTAGTGTTTGATTTAGGACACTCAAACATTTTCGTGATGCAAGCGCGCCTAGATCGGGTATCAGGAGGTAAAAGTTGGAATCGGGAACGGAGATATTCAGGAGAGGCAGGATCATTAAGGATTTTATAAAGGACACAAAGGATGTGCACATCACGACGAAGTCGGATCGGGAGCCATTTCAGTTGAGCGCGAAATTCAGAGACATGATCATATTTGCGAAGGCCAAAAATAAAACGAATAGCTAGATTTTGTAAGCGCTCGAGTTTGTTAAGTAGCTCCTCAGTCGCATCTAAATAACAGACATCAGCATAATCGAGGATGGGAAGAAGAAGGGCTTGTGCAAGCATGATTTTAGTATGAAAGGGAAGGAAATTCTGGAGCCGCTTGAGAGAGTGAAACGAATAATGCATACGCCTGCTAACCTCATTAACTTGAGCTGACCATGACAGATCACAGTCTAAAATCAACCCCAGGTTCTTGGCTTTGACTGTGTATGGTATGCAAACATCATTATAGAACACCTTCAATTGATTGACATCCCCAATTTTACAGCTTAGTCTACTGCTACCAACAATCATGGCCTGTGATTTGGTAGGATTCACGAGAAGTCCAAAACTCCTAGCCCATTCCTGCACAGCAGCAAGATCTAAATTAACGGCATCAACCGCCCCACTGATTTCTGATACAGAAGAATGTCTGTATATTTGTAAATCATCTGCATACAGATGGTAGGGAGAAGAAATTACCTTTGAAATGTTATTAATAAAAATCGAAAAAAGAAGAGGAGAAAGAACGCCGCCTTGCGGTACACCAGCAGATAAGTTTGACCAGTCCGATGATGCATCGTCAGTCTTCACACACTGCTGGCGTCCATGAAGATAAGAGTGAAACCATTCGATCACAGCAGGAGCAACGTTAAGAGAACGGAGGGAACCAAGAAGGATATCAAAGTCAACAGAGTTGAATGCGTTGCTGAAATCTAATAAAACAACAATGGTAAGTTTAGTGTTATCCATTGCAAGACGGATATCATCTGTAACCTTCAGCAACGCACCAACTGTGCTGTGAGAGGGACGGAAGCCGGATTGAAATGGACATAGGAGATTATTGGATGTCAGGAAGGAATAAAGTTGGTGATGGACCACACTTTCAAGCACTTTTGAAAGAATGGGAAGGATGGAAATAGGACGATATTGAGAAAGGGAGGTTGGATTAGGGGTTTTAGGCAGTGGGATAACAAAAGCTCTTTTCCATGCGCTAGGGAAGACATTCGCCGTAATAGAAAAATTAACAAGGTGTGTGATAATTGGCAAAACATCATCCAATATGGGAATGAGCATAAAGAGACTCAACTCATCACTGCCCACTGCCTTTGTGGAAATAGAAAGGATAATTTTCCTAACGTTGTCCGCTGTGACCGTTCGAAATGAAAATGGAACACAGTCAGGCAAGGGAAGGTTAGAAAGATAAGAAAGTGAAGTAGTCTTTGTGAAATTATAAAGAACTACTGGAGGAGTAGAGAAATGTGCATTAAGAGCGTTTAAATCCATGGTGCCAGTAGGGGTATCCATGGCCTTGCCGATGCCTAATGACTTTAAAAATTTCCAAGTTAAAGCTTGTGAGAGGTTTTCTAAGGAAGAGTGAATGTAGCGACGTTTTTGCATCCCTACACATTCTGTTGCAGATGTTGCGAAGTTTCTTATAAGCGGCCAAGTTAGTGTCAGTTGGTTCTTTCTTAAGTCTGCTTTTCGCCCTATCCCGTTTCGCCATAGTTCTCCTAATGACCGGTGTCAACCATGGAGCTGGAGCATGCTTCATTCGAACGGGCCTGACCGGCGCATGTGTATCAAACAATCTTGTTATGATTGCTGTAAAAGCAGCAACTTTGGCATCAATAGTATCGACAGATAATACTGGCGTCCAGTCAATATTCATCACATCCTCTCTTAAGCGGTCCATATCCATGTTGCGAAAATTACGCTGAAAAGTTACTTTAGTTTTGATCTTAGGAGGACGTGCTTTATACGTGAGAAATAAAAGGTCATGATTAGAAAAAGGGGCCGACATTTGCCCATGAGATTTAACAAATTTAGGTTTTGAAACAATTATGACGTCTATTAAAGATGGCCTACAATTCGGTACATGGTGAGTAGTGGAAAGTAAAACATCATAAGTATGTAAAATCAAATTACCGCTCCGACAAGGTTCCTGTGAAGTGCTCGTTTAGGATCCGTTGCTCTACCTATGTAGAGGGTTATGTTCGGTGACCTCCAAGAACAAACTATCGCTCCGGCGGGAGGACTTGCCTTACTTTTATTCCACGGCTTCCATTCGTACGCTTCCTTATTAGATGCCGTAAGCACCTGAAACATAAATAAATTATTGCAAAATCAAGCATGTATGGAATACTTACATGGCCACTTTTTTGCAGTTTCGACATTCAAAGCTTAGATCTGGCCTCGATTCGGCGTGAATAAGATTTAACTTAATTAGAACCTTAGTTGTCATTTTCCGTCTTTAGCTAACGGAAAGGGACGGCAGTATAGATGGACTTATGATTATAGTCCTGTCAGTTAAAAAATCTAAGTTAAGTTAAGTTGTGATGTGTTCCCGACTAAAATCCTTATATTTTTGAACGACTTCCATGTGACTGGATTACCTATAATACGTCCGTCTATACTGCCATTCTTTTTTGTTCGCTCAAGCGGCTCAAGTCCGGAAAGACAGGTATGGTTTTATTTAGTTAAATCTTGTTTACGCCGGATCGCCGCCATTAAGGCGTATACAATAGGTACTTTGTCTAATCTTGCTGAAAAATAATGTCGTTCTAGTAACATTTGTTATCCTTAATTCTGATTGGCTAGATTGTTTGCTTACTGATTTAATCTTATTCTGATTGGTTGAATAACACGTAAGATAACGAAAGTTGGCCGACACGCTGGGAAACAATCTATGAAAGTAAAGGGTCCCAATTCGGATGTAGTACTTTATTAATAATCTCTTAGGTACAACTCCCAACTCCTTACAACTCCATCTTATAACTGAGCCCGATTCGTAACCATCCCGACTTAACTAAATCTCAACTAAAATTATTGCCATCCCGTTCTGTCCTCTCATGATAGAAAGTGTTACGCATTTATATACGGGAGCACGAGTGTTAAGTACCTATACAGGGTGTTAATTTAATTGCGTGCCATAGCTTAGGAGGTGTTTCAGTAACGTAAAAGAAGCCCATGAAAAATATAAAAATAAATCCAACTCAATAAATAAAAAAGTTAATAATCAGTATTTATTATGATTTCAAAAGCTGCAATAGCTCTCCGGCTATAACCGAGCCCGCGCGAGTCTCTCATTGGTCGATAGCGACTCGCGCGGCGGGCGTGTAGCCAGACAGCCAACCGCAACTCTGGGAATCATTATGAATACCTACCGATTGTTTTTTCATTTATTGATTTGGATGTTTTTTATATTTTTTTATGTGCTCCTTTTACGTTACTGAAACACCCCCAAAGCTATGGCACGCAATTAAATTAACTCTCTGTATTTAAAAATATACTTCTTTTTAGAATTTTTGAAATAAATATATTTACGTTAAAATATTATAAGATAGGAAATCTTAAGTCAGTTTGTTTTTATTTAATTAAAATCTGTTCAGCCGTTTCTTATATGCAGATCTTCAAAGTGGGAGTATTTCGGATATGTTTATTTGATTTAATAAGACTACACGATCGTTACAAATTCATTTACTTACCTCAAAGTCAGTTATTATATGTTGCCCATTCCAGTTTATGTACGCATACGATGAGTGAGCTAACAGTGGTCCTGGAACCGTGTACGATGGAAAATCACCGCTATATGTCTTATTAACCCTAGCTCTGATCACCCACACCGGGCTGCCGTGTTCACCATCGTATCCAGACACCACCGCTCTGTTGGCGAGGTTACTAAAATTCTGGATATTTGCTTTTACCCATAAAAAGTCATCTGAAAATTAATGGTTCGTTTTTAGATGTCTTGTTAATAGATAACATTCTTCTGAATCATGGACAGTGGTAGCGATTCGGTTAGAGCACGACTTATAAGGTTAGGTAGATAGGTAGGTACCTATTGTAAATCCGAAATTATTTGTTTCGAATATTGTTATTCCGTAAACGTTTTGAAGTTCATTATTTAGTTTGTTTTTGTTGTTTTCCCTAATAATACCTACTTATTTAGTTTAGTATTAGGTTTCCGCAAGAGCATTTATACCGAGCGGTGGCGTCCTCACTCGTTAAAAAACCATAACTCGCACTCGCAGCCGTTTTTAGCAATAATTTCGATAGTAGCTGCGGGGTACAATATGCTCCAATAGAACAAAGTTTCAAAAGGTTTTTGCGAGTTATGATTTTTTAACGAGAGAGAGCGCCACCATTCGTTATGCACTAACTAAAACTAAAACTATGTTGTTTTATTATAAACTAGCTTTTCGCCCGCGCTTTCACCTGCGTTATTTGCTGTGAATTAAACTACGAAACAGTAAAATGAAAATAAAGCACTTTTCATCATCTTCAGCCCACATCGACCCACTGCAGGGTACAGGCCTCTTCTCTACTGCGCCACTCCTCACGGTCCTGTGCTAGTCTCATCCAGTTCGCGCCTATGAATTTGACGATGTCGTCGGACCATCGGGCCGGTGGTCTGCCCACTGGCCTTAAAGCACTTTTAATTTTGAATTTTTTTACTTTCAGGATTACGGGCGGGCGGGATGAGGGGGGCACCGGGGACTGATATATTTAGTTTTCATTAACTCGGTTACAATCTTAAGTGAATCTCGATTATATCTCGAAAAATTTAAAACCCTATATCTACACTTACCAACTTATGATTAGATAAGTAATTTTTATATTTGGTTATTTATTTATATTATTGTATTGTATTTTTGGCTATATTGTATTTGACATGTTAATAAAAATTTTACTACAATAATTAATTTTGCAAGAAGTTATAAAAAAAAAACTTATGATTGTAATCGAGGACAGGGCGAGAGGCGAGTGGAACGCCGGGGTCAAGAGGGGGGAGGAAGATGCCAGTGGAACGCCGGGGTCAAGAGGGGGGAGGGAGATGCCAGTGGAACGCCGGGGTCAAGAGGGGGGAGGGAGATGCCAGTGGAACGCCGGGGTCAAGAGGGGGGAGGGAGATGCCAGTGGAACGCCGGGGTCAAGAGGGGGGAGGGAGATGCCAGTGGAACGCCGGGGTCAAGAGGGGGGAGGGAGATGCCAGTGGAACGCCGGGGTCAAGAGGGGGGAGGGAGATGCCAGTGGAACGCCGGGGTCAAGAGGGGGGAGGGAGATGCCAGTGGAACGCCGGGGTCAAGAGGGGGGAGGGAGATGCCAGTGGAACGCCGGGGTCAAGAGGGGGGAGGGAGATGCCAGTGGAACGCCGGGGTCAAGAGGGGGGAGGGAGATGCCAGTGGAACGCCGGGGTCAAGAGGGGGGAGGGAGATGCCAGTGGAACGCCGAGGTCAAGAGGGGGGAGGGAGATGCCAGTGGAACGCCGGGGTCAAGAGGGGGGAGGGAGATGCCAGTGACGGAACAAGAGGGACAAAAAGGAAGTGAGGTACCTAGGTACTAGAGATTTTTCAAATAAAACAGTAGACAAAAGTTTAACTGTGATTTAAAATTAGTACCTACAAAAAATTCAACGTTTGCGTTTCAAAGTCGCGGGGGCAAAAGCTAGTCGACTTATAAATGCATAGCAAATCCATTTGTGCTAAGACTCGTGTTAAACATGGAAGTTTCTCATTATAATATTTGAACCCAGAATAGGCCATGTCGAAGATCGCGTGTGCTACCACAGAATATTTATAATACGGGGTGTAAGGGACAGCTTCCCGCAAATAGATAGGGGTTGCTCAGTCAACGAAACTGAACACCAGGAAATTCTTGCAGGAAATTAAACAAAACAATTCTTTTCCATACAATTTGTCTGATCGAGGTGGTAATTTTGTATGGGAAAGTAAAAAAATAATTATCTCCTGAAGTACTGAAGTACAAGCGTGTGCTACACAGCACAGCGCGGCGTCGCGTTGCCAGGGTTGCGTTCACGCGTGCACCTAGGAGAAACCGTTAGGGGAAGATGAGGGGAATTGTCTATGGTCACCGCGCCATTCTCGACCAAGGGAAAATTTCGCCAAATGTCATTTTGACAGTGTTTTGACATTAGTTACTCTGCCAAGGAGAACCGCATGAACGCACCCCAGATGCGCCAAGAGTCGCTCCTCAGTTTGAATTGAACTGACGACGCTAACTGAAAACTTACATACATACATACATAACGCCACGCCTCTTTCCTGGAGGGGTAGGCAGAGATCACATCCTTACACTTGCTACGATCCTTGCAAACTTCTTTCGCTTCATCTACATTCATTAATCTTTTCATGCACGCTCGTCGGTTTAGGGTACTCCTGACCTGACTTTTCTCTAAGACGTCCCCGATTTGATCACGATACGTTTGTCGAGGTCTTCCCCTTCCATAGTTCCCACTCACACTAAAAACTTACCTGAAAATAACTTACCAAAAAACGGAGTCGTGGTTAATGTGGTCGTTTCAACATTTCGCTTGGTTGTATCTTCCGATACAACTTCATTTTTAGAACCATCGTTCTCAAAAATTGTAATAGCTCCAAATATATTTGAACCGAAATTAAAGAAGGAATTCTTGCGGCCATCTACATGCTGTGACGATCCAGGGCAGTAGTTTGTTTTAGCATGTTTGATGGCTTTATATCGGATCGCATTCAGCAAAACAAGTATCTCATCTAATTCTTTTTCTAGGTGTAAATTAACTATAATCGCCTTGAATTCTTCATTAGATATTGTTTTTGTGGAGTACTCCTTGGATTCTCTTTCTTGCGTCCCTAAGGAAAAGGATTACTTAAGAGGATATTATGTCGAAATATAATATTGGAAGCATTATGGCGGGGCTTAGTCTTGACAAGGATAAATCTAGTTAGGCACAAAACTTAATCACCAAAAGTTGAGGCCATGTTTATTTATTATTATTTCGTATGGTTTGTTTATTTCACAAAAAAGGTACCTATTTACAAAATATACATCTCGCCAAACTGCGAAAGCAGTTTGTTGGCAAGGTAGCACTCGTTACATAATGGTTAACAAATATCTATCTTATATTAAACGTTTGGTATCTATGTATTTATAATTATTTAAAATAGCATTACCTAAAACTATGAGCTTTGGAGAATGATGGGTATGACACATTTAGATATTGTTAGTGTGAAAAAATGTTTTTAGTCTTTTCTTTAAAGCTGTCTTCGACATTATTTTATTCTGCCTTACAAAGTCTAATTTATTAAATATTTTTAGTATAATCTATGGGTATGGGTTGTATTGTATTGTATTGTATTGTATAATGAATTTATTTGTTCTTTGGCCATTATAATTTTTAGCTTTTGTACAAATATAATTCTTTTCTCTTACACTTCTACTACTTATTGTGAACAAAAACTTTATGATCTTTTTATAATAATTTTCTATAACTAATAAATTATGTAATTTTGATTTTACTGGTAGGATTTTGGTTATCGGATACAATTTATCATAATCTCCTTTGCAGATATTTTTGGGTTTACGATTTTTTAGAAAACTGGTTTGGAGATTTTTCATGTAGGTAATTGAGATTTATGTGCCAAAAGTTCTTCCATAACAGCTTAAGCCGTAATGAAGCGAGGAATCCATTAACGCGTAAATTGTTTTGATGCTAACACAGGAGGGTACTCTGTGTCAAAGCGCATCAAAATCTGACTATTAATTTTCGAATTGGATTGGATTGGGACGAATTTTTCAGTGCCTTAACAAAATACACTCAGTTTTGCCAGTAGGTACTTTCGACCCACACCAGTTTCATTAGTGGAGGAAAAAAATTAAACAAAAATATTTTTTTATCTGATGATCACCGGGACGAATCTTTCGGTGCCTTAACAAAATATACTCAGACTCAGTTTTGTCAGTAGTTTCGACCCACACTAGTTTGAATGAAAGTATTGATCAAAAGTATAGAGTGTAAAGGACATATATAATCTACATTTAATGTCCAAGCCTAACAACATGTTTATTTGGATAAGAATTAATGCAGTATGTTCTTAAAATTGCTTTGTAAATAAGCCATTATACCTCTAAAATTATCAGCGTTTCTCTACTAAATTATGCATGTATTATACATATAAACCTTCCCCTTGAATCACTCTATCTAGTAAAAAAACCGCATCCAGATCCGTTGCGTAGTTTTAAAGATTTAAGCATACATACAGACATACATACATACATACAGACAGCGGAGAGCGACTTTGTTTTATACTATGTAGTGATAGTGTTAGTGATAGTGATTTTTGGTATAATCTATGGGTATAATGAATTTATTTGTTCTTTGGCCATTATAATTTTTAGCTTTTGTACAAATATAATTCTTTTCTCTTACACTTCTACTACTTATTGTGAACAAAAACTTTATGATCTTTTTATAATAATTTTCTATAACTAATAAATTATGTAATTTTGATTTTACTGGTAGGATTTTGGTTATCGGATACAATTTATCATAATCTCCTTTGCAGATATTTTTGGTTTTACGATTTTTTAGAAAACTGGTTTGGAGATTTTTTATGTAACTGAGATTTATGTGCCAAAAGTTCTTCCATAACAGCTTAAGCCGTAATGAAGCGAGGAATCCATTAACGCCTAAATTGTTTTGATGCTAACACAGGAGGGTACTCTGTGTCAAAGCGCATCAAAATCTGACGATTAATTTTCGAATTGGATTGGATTGGGACGAATCATTCGGTGCCTTAACAAAATATACCTACTCAGGCCCGTATTTATAATCAGCTCTCAAGAGTGACAGCGAGCTTGAGGTCGTATCAGAAATGTCATTTCAGTACAAAACGGTCTGTCAAATCCATACTTAATATCGCTCTCAATCTTGAGATTGCTTTATAAATACGAGCCTCAGACTCAGTTTTGTCAGTAGTTTCGACCAACACTAGTTTTTTAAGTGGAGGGAAAAAAACCACTCTAACCTGACCTTCCCTTGCCAGCAATTTGTATGAAATGAGACCTCTCTCAATATCTCAGGATCCATTGGAGATTTTTTTTACCGTCATAATAAAAAATGTTCATCTTTATCATGTGTTTTAGGACCAGCTAGTGAAATGACAAATGGAGCTGGGTACCATTACGCCCATCATCCGATGGTAAAACATCCCTAATAAGATCCTTAACTTCCTCTAATATCCGCTATTAGGTACTTGGACTAGTACAACTGTCTAGCTATCACGAAAAAATCACGTTTGTTGTATGGGAGCCCCCTTAAGTATTTATTTTATTCTGTTTTAAGTATTTGTTGTTATAGCAATAGCAGCAACATAAAAATTACATTTGTCTAGCTATCAAGGTTCATGAGATATAGCCATGGTAACAGACAAAAAATTACGTTTGGGCGGTCAGAGTTTGTCTCTCGGACAGGACATCGTTGCGTCTCTGTCGCACTATATAGGTAGAGGCCCTACCTGTGATAAATGGGCTAGTAGAGTGTGCCTGCGCGCTGCTCGAGCTTGGTCCTTTTAGGTGGTCACATTGCGTCTCACGGGGAGCAAGACGGTTCATCTCTGTTGCAAAGTACGTAGTTCGCGTGTTAGACGAAGAAGGAGGTGCTCCATGGCTCGCCGGCGGTTGTTCCGTAGCTGTGGAAGAAAGGATATTTTAAATTACCTACTTATTTATATCTTGTCTGAGCCATGAGCCGGGAGCCCATCCGAAGTTCCAGAGTTCGATCCCAGGGGGGAACACAAAGTTAATACATACATATATTCACGCCTTTATCCCTAATGGGGTAGGCAGAGCGTAAACGACCTAATCATAGGTCGTTCCACCACGTCTGACAAGTTTTGAGGATTATTCCAGATAGATCAGTATTCCAGACACCAGTA
Source organism: Scrobipalpa atriplicella (assembly GCA_029255725.1). Taxonomy (NCBI): domain Eukaryota; kingdom Metazoa; phylum Arthropoda; class Insecta; order Lepidoptera; family Gelechiidae; genus Scrobipalpa; species Scrobipalpa atriplicella. Next base: position 12,752 of record JARACY010000732.1, on the reverse strand, counting down.
CTCTAGGATGAATAGTTTTCGAGATATTTTAGTTTCAATTTTGACAGCTGTCATCCGAAATCTAGATCTGGAAAAGACCTATCTGTTGTCCCGTCTGTTTAATATAGCAGTGGACTGTAATTTTTATGCCAGTTTTTGTGTAGTAAATAAAATGCGTATTTTACAACAAATATTTTACGTGTATTCTTTTCAGGAACAATTGAAGAAGTAAAAACATAACAAAACACTATCAACTAACTATTTTTGAACTTATTATCACAAAGGAGTTTTCATTAAAAATAGATTTCATGTTAGAGAATCTAACATATTGCGGGGCACAACAACAACAGACTATTAATAAATCATGTAGTAACTTATAACTCAATGAGACAAACATGGTGAGCTAACATGACATGTGTATAACTGTATAAATATTACAATTAAGAAAATATCATTTTGTTTTTAACATAGAACATGCATAGAACATATATATTCCTACACATTATTAGGTACCTACATGAAAATATGAAATCTATATTTATGTTTTGAAACATAAAACAAGTAGGTAGTATGAATATCTTTATAAATAAGAATTCAAGTTTTAAAATTTAAAGCAAGTAATATGAATATAAATTTTTCCATATAAGTACTTTGTACTTACTTTATTTTAGTATTATAAATATATAGCTGGATATACAGGGTGTCCAGGAATTAATGGATAACCCTTTAACTGCGGCTAGCTTGACCGATGCCCTACTTGTAAAAAAATTATGACCTCAGTAAAAGTGTCACAGTTTTCGAAATATCGTACAAAAACCGATTTTTTAATAATTTTCTCCCTACGCTCAGTTATTTTCATGCCATTTCATCAAATATCAACATTTTTGGGTTTTTTATTTTTTTTAATATTCCTTAATAGTTGATACTTAAAATGAATACATTATTTTAGTACCTATTTATAAGAAAATAATTTAAAAAATAAGTTTTATTGAAAAAATTAGGCAAAATATTTTTAAAAATTTGTCTTTGACCTCCTACGGTGAAAAAAAAAAGTGTCACTTTTACTGAGGTCATAATTTTTTTACAAGTAGGGCATCGGTCAAGCTAGCCGCAGTTAAAGGGTTATCCATTAATTCCTGGACACCCTGTATAGCTGGAGACCCACTCACTGACTCACTGACTGATTGACATAATTGTTCTCCCAGAAGGAGGGTAGGGGGGTGTAGGTGTTGTATGGGAAAAGTATGGGGGTGGTGTTGGTGAGTATGGGAAAATTCCGAAATCTTGGAAAAGTGTTCCTCATCATGGGGTCGCCCTACGGCCTGGCGAAACGGTGGGGGTTAGGGGGGTGGTTCTCAAACTAACTTTGGAGCACACCCTGGGCAGTTTTGTTTGGGAGTGAAAAAAAGATGGCCGCCATAGAAAAAAAGATGGCCGCCATACAAAATATAAAGTCGAAAATCTCGAAAACGGTAAGAGGTAGGGGGAAGATGCTCGAAGGAATGTCATAGGGGGCGGCGGGGGTCAAATGCTGGTGGTCACGAAAATCCAAGATGGCGGATCCAAAATGGCCGCCGAAAAAAAAGTTGCTCCGATCGGTATGAAATTTTGCATGCGGGTGGTTGTCAGGGAGCAGATTCGAAAAATTTGGTTTGTTGTTAAAAAAAACCATTTTTCAAGATGGCTGCCATACAAGGGTTTTTTGTATGGGGAGCTAATTTCGCCTCTGGTGCGGAAACGGTGACTTTTAGGTGGGGGGTCGCCATACTTTGTATTGTTCCTATCCGGGGTAGGCAGCTTTTGGCATTTGTCAAAATCCAATATGGCGGATTCAAGATGGCGGCCGGGAGTAGAGTTGCTCCGATCCGGCTCAAAATCGATATCTGGGGGGTTTTCGGGTCACTGATTTTATTTTTTTAGATTTTTTTGTGATTTCGCCATTTTTCAAGATGGTCGCCATACAAAATTTTGTAAGTTACATACGTATTGCATTGTATCGCGGAAACTGTTGTGGGTTGGTTGATAATTTCTTTGGAGGTATTGTAGGTATGTATTAGGGAAAAAAAAATGTGTTTGTTAAAAAACCAATATGGCGGATCCAAGATGGCGGCCGGGAGTCGAGTTGCTCCGATCCGGGCCAAAATCGATATCTGGGGGGTGTTCGGGTCACTGATTTTATTTTTTTAGATTTTTTTGTGCTTTCACCAATTTTCAAGATGGCCGCCATACAAAATTTTGTAAGTTACTTACGTATTGCATTGTATCGCGGAAGCTATTGCAGGTAGGTTTACAATTTCTTCGGAGGTATTGTAGGAGGTATTAGGGTAAAAAATTGTGATAATCAAAAATAAAAAATGGCGGATCCAAGATGGCGGCCGGGAGTCAAGTAGCTCCGATCCGGTTCAAAATCGATATCTGGGGGTTTTCAGGGTCGCTGATTATAGATTTGATGTTTGTTTTGTGACTCTGTCATTTTTCAAGATGGCCGCCATGCAAAAGTCACATCCGGCACGCGGGCTGCTTTAGCTGCCCGCGCACCACGCACCTCACCTGTACACCGGCACGCGGGCAGCTTTAGCTGCCCGCGCACCACGCACCTCACCTATACACTGGCACGCGGGCTGCTTTAGCTGCCCGCGCACCACGCGCCTCACCTGTACACCGGCACGCGGGCTGCTTTAGCTGCCCGCGCACCACGCACTTTATTTCGTGCTTTAGTAAGGCTCGAAATAGTTTGATATCTTCGGATCCAGCTCATCATCAGGGAGGAGTCTAACAGCCTGGCTTAAGTATGACAGATAGAGGGAAAGTGTTAAATGAAACTTTGGCAGTAACTTGGGCAAATTTTTTTTTATGGTACAAAAAAACAAAATGGCGGATTCAAGATGGCGACTGGAACTAAACTTGCTCCGAATTGACTAAAAATCTAAATCTGGGGATTTTTGGGGTTGCTTATCTTAGATTTGAGTTTTTTTTAGGATGTTGATATATTTCAAGATGGCGGCTGACTGAAACTGAACTTGCTCCGATCGGCCTGAAAATTGATATCTGGGGGTTTTCGGATCACTGATCTCATATTGATATATTGTTTTTGAAATTTTGATTTTTTTTTAATATGGCCGCCTCCCGCCTTACAAAAATTTCTTAATAGAAATAAAAAATTATTTACAATGACATTGCATCCCAAAAAAAAACTACAGCTCAACAAAACACCGCGGGCTGCTTTAGCAGCCCGCGCACTACGCACCCACTAGTAAAAGTTATTAAACTGAAAACAATTAACATTTAGATATTATATATTATGCAGCAAATAACTGCAGCTCACCAGCACGAAAAAATAAATAGAAATCATTTACTAATTCATACAATACAGGTAAGTAAGTATACATAATATTTATAATTAAAATTATTCTTTTGACCTTAATGTAGGTATTATTTATAGATAAATAATGTACATGAAAAACTTATAATGAAATTGTATACACTTGGTTTTATTTTATCTTGTTTGTTAGTATATTATGACAGAAATGCAAAACGTAAGTAAGAAACCTCTGTATTTTATTTAAAGATAATTTGAAACTACCAAATAAACTTGAGAAATCGAGAGTCAGATTTTTCTTTAACCTCAGGAAGGTCCTTGGTATCTTGGAGTAGTAGAAAACAAAGATACAACCTTATTTCTGGGAGTGTCTGCAGAAGCAACAATAGGCGCTCTGCCACCAACCAAGTACCCCAGCTGTGAGTTGACCAGTTTTAAAAAGATGTCAGATGAAGAAGCTTTGGATGCTGTTGGAGATGCAGTTGGCCTAAGCTCGATGACAGCACCTGGTTCATTGAGCAACAGCATCTGGAAAGTGATATCCGAAGCTAATAATATATGGATGTCACTCATCTCATCAAAACTGCTATCAGCAAGTGTGATATCATTGGGCAACACAAAGTTGGTCAGATCAATTTTATTTTGGGGTAGTTTTGAAGTGACTTTATTCATTACAAGACAAGGCACTTGAATATTAAAGTCATTTACTAGAGAATGGACCTGCAAATTTACAGACTGTTTTAATTTAGTGGCAGTATTTCCAATTCCTGATACACTTGACTCTACCATTTTAGGTTTCAACTTGAGTAAGTTTACAAGCTTACTTGAAACAAAAGAAGTTTGAGCACAGCTGTCTAAAGCCGCCTTACAATGTACTTCTGTCCCATCTCCTGCAATAAGTTTTACCCTAGCGGTAGGCAAAAGTACATGACGTTGCTCAGTCATGCTGTTTTTTTTTAGAGGACTTACATTGTAGGCACGTTGAAGGCAGCTTGTTTACTGCATTTGAGGGCTTCACTGTAGCAGCTGCACACACCACTTTGGGGGACAGCCTGCTATTCTGGCCAACAGGACTAGGCTGAGAGCGCTCCGAGTTCTCAAGTGCGAGGACTCGCTTCTCTAGAAAGTCAATGAGACTTTGTACAGTGGGTTCTTTCTCACGAATTAATTGGAACTCCCTATTACAAATGAAATCGAGCTTACGCAATACTATGCACAAAACAATTTGGTCCCATTGGTCCACATTACAGTTCAGGTTTTTTAATGCAGCTAAATGCTGTTTTCCATTAGAAACAAGCTGTCTAATATTATGTGCATTGGTCCTACTCAACTGTGGCAAATCCAACAGCATATTTATATGATCACTGCAGATCTTGTATTCATTATTATAGCGATCATTTAATATAATAATAGTCTGATCATAGCTCTCGTCGGTCAGAGAGTCAAGTTCAGGGCGGAGTGTAGGAGTTGGAGTATAGGCTTTGGGGCACTATGAAACGCATTATTATTTTTTATTATTATAGCTTTTCTTCCACTTTTAGTGGTCCCCAAGGGTAAAAGCCTCCTCCTTCTTTTTCCACTCTTCCTTATCTGTAGCAGTTGTGAACCAGTCTTTTCCTGCTGTTTTTGTTATATCGTCGACCCATCTTTTTCTTGGTCTTCCAACACTTCTTTTTCCTGCTGGCCCTTGCCATTTTGTTGTTTGGAGAGTCCACCTTTTGTCCTTGTATCTCACTATATGTCCTGCCCATCTCCACTTCTGTTTTAAACTATATTTAAGAGCATCTGTTATCTTTGTTCTCTTGCGAATATCTGTATTTCTTGTTTTCTGTATTCTTCTCAGCTTTAAGATGCTTCTTTCCATTGCGTGCTGGCAGGATAAAATTTTGTTCTTAATTTTTTCAGTGTATGTCCATGTTTGGCATGCATATGTCAAACTTGGGAGAATGCAGGAGTCCATTATAATCTTTTTCATGTGTAAGTTGTAGTTCCCTTTAAGGATTTCTTTTTGTGACCAGTACTTCTTCCACGTTGTCTTTATCCTTCGGTCTACTTCATTCTCATTGCTGTTTGCATCAAAGGAGATTAGTTTGCCTAGATACACATAGTCTTCGACATATTCTACAGGTTTTCCTTCTATTTTAATTTCTTTATTTGTGTGATTTGACATAATTTTTGTTTTGGTTGCATTCATGTGTAAGCCAATTTTCTTGCTTTCTTGGTCTAATTCTTGTAGCATCTTTTCCAATTGAGTGGGTGATTCACTGAAAAGGGCTATATCATCTGCGAACCGTAAGTGTGACAATCTCTTGTTAAATATCCATATGCCCTTGTTCCTCCAGTCTAGGTTCTTAAAAATGTCATCAAGGACCGCTATGAAAAGTTTTGGAGAGAGCGGGTCACCTTGTCTTACTCCTTTTCCAATTTTGAACTCTTCGCCCTGTTTTTCTAGTTTAACTCTACTTACACTTTTAGAATAAATGTTTTTTATAATATTTATATATGTGCTGTTTATGTTGTTGTTGGCCAAAGCGTGAAGTATAGATGGATGTGTTATGCTATCGAAGGCTTTTGAGTAGTCCACGAATGCTATATAGAGTTGTTTGTTAAATTCTTCGTATTTTTCGATTATCTGTTCTATGGTGTGGATGTGGTCAGTTGTAGAGTAATGTGGTCTGAATCCAGCCTGTTCTATTGGTTGATTTTTGTCGATTTCTGGGGCTATTCTGCTCAAGATGATTGATGAGAATAGTTTATAAATTGTGGACAATAGACTGATAGGTCTGTAATTGCCGATATCGAGTGGGTTTCCTTTCTTGTAGAGTAGTATTATGTTAGACTCACACCATTGCTTTGGTACTGTTTGGTTTTCCAGAACTAGATTGAAAATTTTCATTAGGTATGGAACCAGAACAGGTGCTCCAATTTTTAGGGCTTCATTTGTAATGTTGTCAGATCCTGGGCTCTTTTCCGGTTTTAGTTTTTTAATGAATTTTATGATCTCATTTTCTGTTATCTGTTCTGGTTTCGTTTCTGGGTTGGTACTGTATTCTTTTTCCTGAGCTCCTTCGAAAGGTTTTTTATATAAATCGGCATAAAAAGCTGTTGCACATTGCAATATGTCATTTCTGTTCCTAATTTCGCCTGTTCCATTGTTTAGAGATTGTATCCAGTTTTTATGAGTTATAAGTTCTTTATAGGCTCTCTTTGAACTTCGAAACTTGGACATGTTTCTTTCGATGACTGCTCTTCTGTGGTTATCGTAGTCTTTCCTTATTGCTCTATTTGTTTTCTTGAACAATTCCTTTAGTTCTTCTCTAATTTGTTTGGTTTTATGTTTCATGATCAACATCTCAGTTCGCTTGGAGATTAGACTCAAAGTCTCGTTTGTAAATATTTTATGTTGGCCAATGTTTGTTTTCTTATCCAGCTTGAGACTATCTGTAATTGTTTTTTCTAGTTTATTGGTCAAGGACTGTACGTCATCCAAATTCATTAGAGCTTCATGTGCTGTTGCTATGTTCTTTTCCAGGTTTCGTAAGTAGTTATTCTTTTCCTCAGTGGTCTTCAATTTGTTTGGTATTGTGTTGAATGTCCTTCGGCTTATTTGAAGTTTTTTAATTTTCATAGTGCATCTTACCAGTCTGTGGTCAGACGGAAAGCTTATTTTGTTCAGCACTTCTACATTTTGCACTGAATTTGGATTAGGGCTCAGGATGTAGTCAATTTCAGTTTTAGTTTTGTGGTCCGGTGATACCCAAGTCCATTTTCTTGATGCTTTCTTTTTAAAATATGTGTTCATAATAGACAGCTTGTTCTGGTATGTAAAGTGTATTAGACGTTCACCCCTGTCATTCCGTTCTTCATAGCCATGCTTTCCCATAATAATGTCTTCATCTGGTTTCCGATGCCCGACTCTTGCGTTAAAATCTCCAATAATGAGCATGTTTTTGTCCGCTAGATTCTGTGCTTTTGCTATGTCATTATAGAGTTTTTCAATTTCTTCATCGCTTGAGCTCTCAGTTGGGGAATAGACTTGTATAATCGATAGAGGTCCATTTTCAAAGTTCAGTCGTAACAGTGCGACTCTCTCTGATATTCCCAGGAAACTTTTTATGTTGTTCTTCAGTGACTTTTTTATGATGAAACCTACTCCATGCAGGCCCTTTGTTTCTCCTATGTAACAGAGTATGTATTTTTCGTGTTCTTCAATAGCAGTTCCCATCCTTTTGATTTCAGCGAGTCCTATGATGTCCCACTTGATTTTGTCTATAGCATGGTTTAGGGCCAACAACCTTTCTTCTGTTGAGAGTGATCTTACGTTATAAGTGCACACTAATAGACATTGACCTTTTTCTGGACTGATTGTCTCTTTTGTATAGTTGGTGTTGTTTTTGTTTGTTGTTGTTAATTTATTTATTTGTGGTATTTTATGTTCTGGAGTTTTAGGTGGTTGTGTTTCTCTTATGTTGTTCGTAGTTCTGGAGGGGGTTGGTCTTTCTGCTCCCACGGTGACCGGCCGGCTTGGGAGAGGTTTCCGGTTGTCTTTGCCTAGTTTTTTGTGAGGGACGGTCCACGAGGTCCCACTCCCAAACTTGTTTTTGGAGTCTTGTTAGATGGTGGTTCTCGAATTGTTTCATTATTTTTATCCGGGGATGGTGCTTGTTTTCTCTTATTGTTGCTTTCTTTTTTTTGTGTTTTCCTTAACTATTAGCTTGTTATATTTTATGAATGTATAGTTTCCTTTTTTTCGTTCTGCCTCTAATTTCTCGCGCAAAGCTTTTCGCTCTTCCAATACTTCTCTTGGGTAGTCTTCTGTTATCGAGATGGGTGTTCCTTTCAACTTCTTTTTGTTTCTTAGTATTTCTTGTTTTTTCTTTAGAGTTGTTAGTCTTATCATGAGTGGTGCTTTGTCTCTTTTCCCCATTTTCTGGATTGTGTCTATGTCTTCTAATTTTAAGTTGACCTCCAGATCACTGTTTACTATTTTCAGGATCGTTTCTTCATTTTTTCCAGTAGTTTCGCATACTCCGTGGAAGACTAGGTTATGGTTTCGCTTTTCGATGAAACGCATAGAAGAAATAATTTAAAAATCATTGGAAAACAATAATTTTACTTTGGACTTAGAAAAAATTCGGACGAAATTGACGCTCAATGAAGTTTTATAAGGTCTTTTTTCCATAGCGCCCCAAAGGCTACACTCCAACCCTCTCGTCTACCAAAGGTAGATTTTTGACTAAATTTTGCGGTTCCTCCCTCAGAAATGTCCTCAGATAATGTAGTTTTTGAATGGGTTCCAAACGATGATTATTATGTATAAGAGAATTGAAAAGCCCAATGAAAGTTTTGTATTCTGAGTACTTTCCTGTAAAGAGTGGAATCGTTATTTCAGGTAAACGTGTAGGCATGAAAGAAGGTTGTTCATGCTGACATTGACATTTTGTGGACACATTTTCGGTGCTACAACTTTGTGTACTATCTAATTTGCTCGACAATTGGAGAATTTTTGTCAGAGTAACTGTGTATCGTTCCTCAACGAGATCGGCGTCTTCTCTGTCAGTTGAGTCCAGACCAATTATTTGCAAATTAAAGTTTTCGTAACGAAGAAAGTTAGAACGAAGGTTCTCTTCTTTAACTTTAAGGATTTCTCTGGACAAAGAAGATGCACTCGTATCAGACAAATCTTGGAAGTAATTGTACAGTTTTGTTAGGTTACCTTTGATAGAGCCTCTTTGCCGTACAAGGCGGGCAATTTCATCCTGAGTAGACATTATTCTCTATTGGTAAACTAAATGCACTTCACTCCGCGATGTTTTGATACGAACACAGCACGTAGATTTTATTTAAAAACACTAAAATGTTGTTTGTTTACTTGAAAAAATGCCGGGCCGACTCGACAGACCAGAGAAAGATGTCAAATTGTCGAAGATGGCCGCCCGGTGATTGGCGCTCTGGAGTGACGTAGACTCGACGGACAGCGCTGATTGGCTGACGATGGGCTGACGCACTAAAATGCTGCGCCTTGCTGTACGCTAAAATGCTGCGCGGTAAATGATGCGCGCCATGAAATTCAAATTCAAATGTTTGCGCTTGTTGTGTTGTTCTTTGTTTTGAATTCGCTTCAATGGCAAGCGATTCAATGTAGAAAACAAAGAAATCACGGTAAAGCTTGAATTTTACCAATGATGAAAACGACGAACGGGTGGAAATAAGATATTGCTCCTTTTGTAGTTGCACTTCGCCGCGGCAAATAAATGCAAATGTGCACACGCTGACGAAGGCAAAAGGTTGAAAGTTGCAAAATACCTTTTATACCTATAGCTACAGTATAGGTATACTTGCGGGCTCCTTTTAAAAAATTGAATTTTTCCCGAAGACACGCTGTTGTAGCCACGAGGAAACAGTAGGTAGAGCCTTTGGCGTGGATCACTACACAAAGACTTTTGACTCAAACTGCAGCACTCGCGATCGCGAAACTTACTACACGGATCGATCCTTAAAGGACCATCTATACATATAATAAAACTGTAAAGTAGGTGAATTCTGTACATTGAATATTTAAAAAAAAAATGCATTGAGGGGGCTTCTTACACGTAATAGATCCCAAAAATATTTTTTTTGAATTTTTTGTCTGTCTGTCTGTCTGTCTGTCTTTCTGTCTGTTTGTCCGGGCTAATCTCAGAATCTACTGGACCGATTTTGATGGGACTTTTTTATTTGACTCAGTATCACGTGGAGATTAAACTAGGATATAAATAATCACGCCAATCGACTAAGGGGGTAGGCAGGAAATTGAATCTCAGAAACTACTAGACGGATTTTGATGGTTTTTTTTCATTTGACAGAGTTTTACCTGGACAGTAAACAAAGATTTTATTGTTTATTTTAGCTACAGCAGGCAAGATAGAAAAATTCTCTGATTTAAAAACTTACTTACTTATTACTTTCGCATACTTTAATGCGAACGAAGTCGCGGGCACCAGCTAGTTTCGAATATTTTGATATAAAAAAGGGGATTCACAGGTGAAAGGTTAAATGCTACCGGTTTTTTTCTAGTTATGAATTACTTTTGTAAGTAAATTGTCCCGCTGGGGTTCATTCTTAACATGCCTACTAAAAATCAACATAAAGGTAAAATTAAATAATGTACTTACTTCCCTCTTTTTGACTACAATTTCTGCACTTAGAAGTAATAAGAATTAAAAATAAATGCATAACTATCACACGAGTTGCCATTTTGGCATACAAACGGAAAATAATCTTAATCCACTTTAACACTTTTTTGTCATAAAAATAAATTGAAAAAGCTATTGGGTCGTAAAAATCTAATCATAATAAAGTTTCGTTTTATTATTTTTCTTGCGCAACTGTTTCTTTTTAACCGACTTCCAAAAGGTCCAAAAGGTCCTTTAATTGGCTACTTTCCAACTAGTCAAATCAGCAACTTTTTATGAAATGTCAAAAACGCTTTTTTGTATGAAAATAGTAAATTATGACGTCACATTTTAGTAAATATTGACTAATCAAATCAATAACTTATATACTTTTAATTCGATTATTAAAATCTAAATGTGCATTTTTTTTTTATGATGAATGAAATCCACAATATATTAAGCCATTAGTTTTAAGTATAAATGTTTTGAATTTTTAAAGCTACCCAGTCAAGTAGGTACTAAATGTTTAACAGGTGATTGATGGATACCACAAAATAGGTTAAAATATTTTGTTGCACTTAGATTTACTTTTAGTTACCAGATAGCCATTCAGTAAAACAGTTGTATATGGTCAGGAAATAATTAAATAAAAACATCGACGTGTTCACGATATCAATGGTATATTGAGAGCGAGTGTTGCTGTCACAAAATTAAAATAATAAAAATCTAATGTTGCCATGTTGTCAACATACTCCTAACAACAACAAAAATATAAGTAAGTAATCAACTAAGTATTAATTAAGTAACAATAAAAGGATAGGCATTGCAATATGCACTATACTAGCCAAAGCTCAGCAAGGAGTGGACTGTATTTAGATAGGATATTTAATATTAGTTACTAGATATTGATAACTCAATATGTTTAGCATAGTTTAGTACAAAATGCAATTTATTTTATTATTAAAATTAGAGCATACTTAACTATTATGTAATTAAAATAGCCTTATATAACTAATAGACTATTCAAGTCTTTTTTATACAGTAATAGAAAACTGAAAAAATACACACTCTGTATATAGACAAAGTTGTTTGAAACAAAATAATTATAAGAAATTTGTCAATTTCACAACAATGAGTTTAAAAATAAGTTAAGTACCATTGTTTAAAAATTATATCCTAGAAACTTAATAAGAGTCTATAGGTAAGATACAAACTTTTGTAATAGATGTTCTGTGACACTTTCCATTAGCCTTTTTTACTTCTAAAGCCCTAACTTTGCCATCTTGCCCTGGAAATACTTGTGTAACACGTGCCATGGGCCATGTCATAGGAGCAGAATCAATTTCTCTTAAGATAACTAATGTACCTACTTTAATATTAGGTAAGTTGTCCTTCCATTTAGGACGGTTTTGTAACGTGTTAAGATACATTTTAGACCAATACCTCCAAAATTGCTGTTTAATAGCAGTACACTTTTTCCAGAAAGTTAACCTATTTGTTGGTACATCAGCAATATTTTGTTCAGGGTAACATGTAAGTGGTGCACCTGTTAAGAAGTGACCAGGTGTTAAAAATGATAAATCTTCAATATCAGAGGACATTGGTGTAATAGGTCTTGAGTTAAGAATGGCCTCAATTTCTGCTAAAACAGTAGACAATTCTTCAAAAGTCAATAGATGTGAACCTAACACCCTTTTCAAGTGATGCTTTACGCTTTTCACTGCTGCCTCCCAAAGGCCAGCAAATACTGGTGAATAAGCTGGAATGAAGTGAAATGTGATACCTAATTTGGAGCTTTGAGCCTGCACTTCATTCTGATGAGTTTTGGAATTATTGAGTCTGTATAGTTCTGTCAACTGAGTGCTTGCTGCCTTGAAGGTACTAGCATTATCACAGTAAACCTCACTAGGGACATTCCTTCTGCTAATGAAACGTTTAAAACTTGCTAAAAACGCCTCTGTCGTCAAATTTGACACGATTTCTAAATGAACCGATTTAGTAACGAAACATACATAAACCGCTATGTAGCCTTTTGTTATAACGACATTTCTTACTCTTGACTGCTTCACGGATATAGGACCTGCAAAATCAATTCCTGTTTTCTCAAAAACACGAGCAGCATTAGCTCTATCATATGGCAGAGATCCCATGAGTTGTTTTGCTGTTACACCTTTGAATCTAAAGCAGATAACACATTTAAATATTATCTTTTTAACTAATCTGAGGCCGTTTATTATCCAATAGTATTGGTTTAAATTGCACAAGACATGTTTCTGTCCAGCATGAAACAATTTTATATG
>JARACY010000731.1:0-78551 GCA_029255725.1 Scrobipalpa atriplicella | reverse complement strand
ATTGAGATACATACACTTCTATTTTATATGGAAATAAAATAGTTGTAGATACTAATGGATTCGCGTTTTGTCGATATCAAAATTTAGTGTCTATCTCTTAGCAATACGTTTAACCTAATTACGTGTATGTTACCTACTTCGATACTTAGGGTAATGCACAATTTCCGGTGAACATTCTTGTATAACTTGTGTGCTCTTTTCCTCTTGCTGAGAATCTACCTATTATAGAAATAGAAAAACCTAGATCTCAAAACTGACGTGGCGGAGGCGGAGTGCCGCCGTTTCGATCGTAGTATTTATCTCATTAGTAAGTAAGGGCATCAGTGGTCTATATAATATTAAAATAGCGTTAGGTAAGTAGGTGTGGTATGTAATCTGAATGTAGGGCCTGATCACATCACTAATAAAATAAATAATCAAAACATTAATGTTTGGCAGGATATTTCACATACCTAATCTTCTACCCCTACCCACACGGGGGGCAATTAGGCAGCGCACAAAAAAACTAACCCTTGACTAAAATGGTCACCCTGTCATTTTCTATCCTGAGAGAATAGAAAAGGATGGCAATAATTTTAGTTAAGTTAAATAACGTATTAAAATTCGTGCTCTCACCAAATTTATAGCAATGTGTTAAGTCTTATAATAGTAGTTGTTTTATCGTAATCCACATGCAAAGTACTTAAGATGAATATCTATTGACTGTTTTCTAATATTATTTTTAATTATTTCTATTTATATGGCCAAATCTAATACATTTATAAGATACCTTAAACTTTAAATTCTATTCAATGGTACGAATCAATAAGGAATAACTTTTCAGTACTACTGACACTACAGAATATTAAATTCCAACTTTTTATATTTTTTTAATTCAAGATTGTAGGTGGTACTTACAGTCTTACATGCAAGTAGATGTGTAGCTGGCCTAGTCATGCAAAAGATGATTTACCATTCCAAGCTCTATTTATATAGGTATGCAATTTATTTATAATAATGAAGTATGCAGACCTATATAATACACTTAAATAAAAGTTACTTTATAAACAGCCTAGAACAACTACAAGAGCGCCAAAAGCAACAAGTCAGATAATAAAATATATTGATTATGAAAGACATAAGCTATCTTCGTATATTTTGAGATCCTCGATCTTTAGATATTGGCAAGTGCTTTTAGTAATAAAACAGACAGACCTGCACTAGCGAATGATCTGTTCTTAAGTAATTTAGGTAAATGAGATACCACCCACCAATCGAAATTTTATTTAGAGAAACTGAAATAAACTCTCGGCCAATCAAAAATAAATTGGGAAATAATAATTTATTTTAGGACTTGTTCTCAAACAATATGTATAGCACAGATGTGAATTTTTAATATTTCATCTCTTAAAAGTTGACACTCTTGCTTGATATTATGATTTATGTTATAACGGTGCGGTGATTAACCATATAAATAAATAATCTAAAATAGATAGACCACGTAACGTACGTAAATATACTATCTACACTAGTAGGTATCTATTATTTTTGTATACTTAGGACCACTGATGCCGTACTCACCCAATTTATCATTCGCGATTTAAATCTACAGCCAACACCATAAAAGTACCTAGTTTTATGACGTGAAAATATTCTAACAATTTCCGTTCCTCTATTCTTCTGATATTTATATTTTGACGTTAAAAAGTAAAAGCAAGAGCATTCAGAGAATTTTGATTACCACTCTTGTCAGATTCATGTATTTTATTACGATTTTGAGCTAGGTATCTACATAGTAGAATACATCTATAACTCATGAAATAATAAAGGTACAGCTTTTTTGTTTTTTGGTACATAACGGAACACATCAATAAAAGCGATCAACCCTACGTGTGTATGTAGTAAACGAAATTTATAAGCGAATTATTAAGTGCTTCATGAACTCTGCTTATCGCGGGTAGCCTTTCTGTAGATCGCATTAGTGATTTGCAGTAGTAAATAAAAACTTTGTGTTATATCTATGCGTAGATCATATAAATTGTCTCAACATTATGTATAAAACTTAGAAAGATGTTTTATTAGCTTTTTATGTCCCTGGTAAGATTCTCCATTCGGTTCTCCCTTTGTCGGACCGTCGAAAACTTCTGGAGCACCAGTTATTCCCAACAGCTCTGCGGCGGGTCCTCGGGTAGATCCAATGAAGGAAGATGCGTAGAATTTGAGCGCCTATTTGGTCTGAACAGATCAGGTCAGTATGCAACGAAAGATAAATATATAATTATTTCAGCATTTATTTGCAACAAATTCTTTACAGTTATAATATTATGGGAACCCGTTTTGTTATATATTTTACACTTACCACCGACGAAATAAGAACCTAAAACGATAGAACCCATAGAAAAACCTGGTTCTATTAAACTCATTCCCCCAAAACCAAAGCGTAAGTATTTGAATTTATTTTCTACCGATTCATTACTAATATGTTTTATTTTTTCAGGTTTTCAACATCCGGTCGTGTTATGCCGTATTTGCAATAGTTTAGGTTCTTATTTCGTCGGTGGTAAGTGTAAAATATATAACAAAACGGGTTCCCATAATATTATAACTGTAAAGAATTTGTTGCAAATAAATGCTGAAATAATTATATATTTATCTTTCGTTGCATACTGACCTGATCTGTTCAGACCAAATAGGCGCTCAAATTCTACGCATCTTCCTTCATTGGATCTACCCGAGGACCCGCCGCAGAGCTGTTGGGAATAACTGGTGCTCCAGAAGTTTTCGACGGTCCGACAAAGGGAGAACCGAATGGAGAATCTTACCAGGACATAAAAAGCTAATAAAACATCTTTCTAAGTTTTATACATAATGTTGAGACAATTTATATGATCTACGCATAGATATAACACAAAGTTTTTATTTACTACTGCAAATCACTAATGCGATCTACAGAAAGGCTACCCGCGATAAGCAGAGTTCATGAAGCACTTAATAATTCGCTTATAAATTTCGTTTACTACATACACACGTAGGGTTGATCGCTTTTATTGATGTGTTCCGTTATGTACCAAAAAACAAAAAAGCTGTACCTTTATTATTTCATGAGTTATAGATGTATTCTACTATGTAGATACCTAGCTCAAAATCGTAATAAAATACATGAATCTGACAAGAGTGGTAATCAAAATTCTCTGAATGCTCTTGCTTTTACTTTTTAACGTCAAAATATAAATATCAGAAGAATAGAGGAACGGAAATTGTTAGAATATTTTCACGTCATAAAACTAGGTACTTTTATGGTGTTGGCTGTAGATTTAAATCGCGAATGATAAATTGGGTGAGTACGGCATCAGTGGTCCTAAGTATACAAAAATAATAGATACCTACTAGTGTAGATAGTATATTTACGTACGTTACGTGGTCTATCTATTTTTAGATTATTTATTTATATGGTTAATCACCGCACCGTTATAACATAAATCATAATATCAAGCAAGAGTGTCAACTTTTAAGAGATGAAATATTAAAAATTCACATCTGTGCTATACATATTGTTTGAGAACAAGTCCTAAAATAAATTATTATTTCCCAATTTATTTTTGATTGGCCGAGAGTTTATTTCAGTTTCTCTAAATAAAATTTCGATTGGTGGGTGGTATCTCATTTACCTAAATTACTTAAGAACAGATCATTCGCTAGTGCAGGTCTGTTTTTATTACTAAAAGCACTTGCCAATATCTAAAGATCGAGGATCTCAAAATATACGAAGATAGCTTATGTCTTTCATAATCAATATATTTTATTATCTGACTTGTTGCTTTTGGCGCTCTTGTAGTTGTTCTAGGCTGTTTATAAAGTAACTTTTATTTAAGTGTATTATATAGGTCTGCATACTTCATTATTATAAATAAATTGCATACCTATATAAATAGAGCTTGGAATGGTAAATCATCTTTTTGCATGACTAGGCCAGCTACACATCTACTTGCATGTAAGACTGTAAGTACCACCTACAATCTTGAATTAAAAAAATATAAAAAGTTGGAATTTAATATTCTGTAGTGTCAGTAGTACTGAAAAGTTATTCCTTATTGATTCGTACCATTGAATAGAATTTAAAGTTTAAGGTATCTTATAAATGTATTAGATTTGGCCATATAAATAGAAATAATTAAAAATAATATTAGAAAACAGTCAATAGATATTCATCTTAAGTACTTTGCATGTGGATTACGATAAAACAACTACTATTATAAGACTTAACACATTGCTATAAATTTGGTGAGAGCACGAATTTTAATACGTTATTTAACTTAACTAAAATTATTGCCATCCTTTTCTATTCTCTCAGGATAGAAAATGACAGGGTGACCATTTTAGTCAAGGGTTAGTTTTTTTGTGCGCTGCCTAATTGCCCCCCGTGTGGGTAGGGGTAGAAGATTAGGTATGTGAAATATCCTGCCAAACATTAATGTTTTGATTATTTATTTTATTAGTGATGTGATCAGGCCCTACATTCAGATTACATACCACACCTACTTACCTAACGCTATTTTAATATTATATAGACCACTGATGCCCTTACTTACTAAATGAGATAAATACTACGATCGAAACGGCGGCACTCCCGCCCTCCGCCCACGCAGTTTTGAGATTTAGGTTTTTCTATTTCTATAATAGGTAGATTCTCAGCAAGAGGAAAAGAGCACACAAGTTATACAAGAATGTTCACCGGAAATTGTGCATTACCCTAAGTATCGAAGTAGGTAACATACACGTAATTAGGTTAAACGTATTGCTAAGAGATAGACACTAAATTTTGATATCGACAAAACGCGAATCCATTAGTATCTACAACTATTTTATTTCCATATAAAATAGAAGTGTATGTATCTCAATATACCGCCCGGTCCTTATAAAAAGCAAGATGCAAAGTTACCAAAGAATCTGTCGTTTCAATATTTGCATTCCAATTTCAACCAAAAGTAAGCTTATTGCTACTAATACTCATCGAGGTGTCGACTCGACAGATATAGATCGTCACACCTGTAACCGTTACGGAGTTGGCAGTGTCAACAACGCCATAGTAGGGCATTTTCTCTTTAGGTACGGACGTAAGTCAAAATCAGATAGGTACTACCATGTACTACTATCAATTCGTTAAGGGCACGCACGACTAACTAAATCTTGACAAAAAATATTGCTGTCCCTTTCTGTCCTCTCATGATAGAAAATTACAGGTATAGACATATTAGTCAAGTCGTGATTTTTGCAAAACTACGAATTGCTCCCACTACCTACCTCACCTATACACAGCTTTCGTTAGAATTTTCGATCTACCTATTTGTTTAACAATGGTCTTTGAACTTTCGAGAGAGGTCCACAGAGATTGATTAGGTACCTATATCTAAAAAATAAATAAATTCGATTAAACTGACTCTATGGCGAAATTATATACCTACCTACTAAATATTTGTTAGTTATTGGTTAGTTAGTTAAGTCAGGCAAATTATTTCCTAGATTACAAATAAATTTAATCTTCGAGCATTTGAATTAGATGGGTAATTTCGCGTATATTCGGTGATCGATTCGTTCTAAGTAGCTAAGTAATTTTAACGATTGCACACCCGTTAACAATAGAGAAGCGTATATAAAATAATGGTAATGAATTATATAGAAAATTAAAAAACTGGCTAAAATTTTGGACATTTTTAGAGAACTATTGCACAATGATTTTCTCTTTATCTATTATCCTATCTCTAGCAAATGTCGGGGTTATTAATGAAAGTAAACCTGTTATTCTTACCTAAGCCGAAATAAGAAGAAAAATCTATCTTCCTATTAGTCCGAAAAAGGCGCTGCTGCTTAAGACTCCCTATAAGATGATGATTAAGTCTGCCAACTTAACGGCAGTTTTATATGGAAGAGACTTTTAATTTCGACCCGTGATCCTTGGGAAGTTTATCAGTTTCATGAATGGAACCACCATTAATCCCCTTTAAAAACTGATGATGATGATTTGTCCGTCGCATATCGGATTTTAAATCTGTAATTTAACAAACGAAAAAAATATGACAGCATTGTATTGTATTATAAATTGCAACACTCAAATATAAGACATTCTACCTCTATAAGAGACCTACAACAAGGTTAGGCTAGACTACGAGAATAGGTAGGTACTGCACAACTTGTGCATTGAACAAGTTATAAATACTTATTCAGTCAGATTTCGCGGTCAAGTACCGAGTAGCCGATTATAATGAAAACATTGACGTCAGTTCCTGTTACATAAATTGTTCCAAGTTCAAGAAATTAATGCTAAAATTATGCTTCCCTTAGGTACTTAGTGGTTTTGTTTTTCTTTGATAAGGTGTAGGATCTACATCTAGCTGCAGAGCGCGCTATGCTATGGCATACCTACCGATAATTATTTCGCTATGAGTAACATCTATATAGGCATTGGGTACATTCACTTTTCATTTCGCCACGTACTACGAGCGTTTGGTAACAAGTATTACATTCTCACAGTTCTAAATGAATAAAACGTACGCATATTTTAGAGACTAGGTAACAATGCTGAGTATAGGTACCTACTAATACTAGAAAATTAATTAAAAACAAAAATAACTTTAGATTTAGCAGTAATGTTGCAATGCGAAATTTCAATAGGTATAGCTTATCTAAGTAATTCTAATTTCCTACCATATTATTAAATATAAAAATACGAATAATTTATCAGCGTCGAAGTACGCAATAGTTCATCTGGGTAACCGTGCACTGCACCAGATACGAGGTACCTTAGATTAGACACTCACAGTGAAGGTGAAAGTGGCATAAAAACCTACTTCCGTTTATTTTCCTATTGAGATCCAGGAATATAAACTTTTTGTAGCTTAAATAATTGACTTTCTACCAGATATATAAATAACCTAGGTAGATAACGCTTTCAAAAATAGGTGACGTTTGCTCACACGCTCAGGTGATCAAGGTAGCTCAGAGGTCTGTTACCTACCTACCATCTCACCTCGTTATTGCATCATCCCTTTACTATAACCTAGTTCCAGCAGACCATGGTTGCTACAGGTTGACTTCGTCTTTCTGACACTGACCTGGAGCCGTATTTTTGAATTACTATATTTGAAATTCTCACACGAAAGAACATTCGCATGCGAATTTCCATACTATTTTGCATGCGAATGTTGCTCTTTCGCATGCGTTATTAAGTGAGTAAGTGAGAGTGATTCAGAAATATTGTCTCCTGTGTATCGTTTGGTCTGTGTTTTTGTACCATCCTGTATTTCAACTCAACGAAAGTAAGCATTGACATAATAGTGCTCCCGTTGCGTTGGTTTTAGTCAGTTGCGTACCACATTTGAAAGAAATAATTGATACAGATTGAAATGGAATAGCATTATTTAAAAAAATCCCCTATACATGGTGTTATGGCAAACATTGTCTTCCTTCAAGAATATAACTCAGTGCAGTCTATTCAACAATTTTTCCTATGAGGCTCATGCCAAAATCGCAAAAAAAGAAATCGATTCGTACGGGAACTCAATTTTTTTTTAATTGCCAATAATGGGTCTCACGGGACACTGCACCGAGTTTCGTCCTTAAAGGAACGCAGTGTTTTTCCCTAACACACTATAGGGGGAATTTTTTACTACTCCTAAACAAAAAGTGTTCTAAATACTGGAGATGGTACGTAATTTTACCCAAACAACAAATCTGCATAGAAAATAAACATAGTTTGTTTTTAAATGCTTGCCACACCCAGGAACGAACCCTACTGAAACAGAACTAAAGGAGGAATCTAACCAGCTAAAGTCCAAAAAAATTAACACCCTGTAGGTACTTTTATGTCATATCATCATAACATAAACGTGTTCGATAGGGTTAATGAACATGACATGTTATAATATGCAATGAATTTCAAAGGGATAAGATAAGCACTTTTATTCACTTCAGGATTCGTTGATAACTTAGCTTAATTTCCAAAAAAATCACATAGGTACTTAAATGTATCTTTAATAATCAAATCAAGCATGTTTGTTTGAGAGAGTTCAATTCTTATCTTACGACAACTTATCTATAATGCCATAAAAGTACAGGCTGTTATTTTATACAGGATATAAAAATAGTACTGCGTTTCTTTAAACCACATGTTCTACTAATGATACCAAACAATTTTCCCAAAGCACAAACTCAAAAAATTATGCCTTTTCCATACAAAGATGATCTCCATATCTGCAATTTTGTATGGACCAGGCAAAATTTTATTTCGAGCTAGAATTTTTGTGCTTTGTTAAAGTTGTTTGTTAGGTAATGTATTATTAGAACATGTGGATTAAAGGAACGCAGTAAATTTTTTTACACCCTGTATACATATATTTTTTTGGATTTCAGCCGGTTCAAGTTTACCTATATCAAAATCTGCTTAAAGCAAGCTAGCAAAAACATTTGCTTCTTTTTTTAAATAAAAGAGACTTTGAGTAAAATTTGTTATCTCCAGTTCTGTACACGATCATTTTTTATTATTGCCGTGTCTCGGAAGGCACGTTAAGCCGTCGGTCCAGTCCGGGTATTGTGTATTTGAAAGACGTGAAACAACCACTTCGGTGGCCTATTTAGGCTTTTTCCAATCTGTTACCAGGATACAGCGGTTCGTTAGACCCGACAAACCACACGACAGAAGAAGATATAGCACTATACCGGCATCGCGTATAGTTCGGCATAATACGTCTTGTCGTACCGGGGCATGTACCGGCGCGGCGTATCGAGGTCATTCATAGAAGCTTTGTCTAGCGTTAGGTCTGTAGGTATAGGGTGATCTTTTATTATTGACCTATATGAAAGTTGATAAGTTAATAACCCTTAAGTAAGATAATCAACTTTTCCCAAGAACGTCGAAATATGAAACAGTATAAAAATTTACGGTCATTGAGATATTCGTTCAAATGTTTGTTTTCATTACCTACTTTGAGGGGAAAGTTGTTTGTTATTTATTACCAATTTAATTATTATCAGTCACATTCACATCCTTTATGGTTTAGTTAACGCCGCCCTTGTGTTTATCACAGAACATGTTTAGGTAGGTACATCTACTTAGGTACCTCTATCCAAATCCGAGCTGAGCTGTTACTTTATTTAGAACCCTATGATATATTATTTTAAAATACGTAGCATAAACTATTGTTATTATGAATGCTATTTGTTGTATGAATGTTTAAGTGTGTTTGTTTCCTCTTTTCTCGTAAATTACGAGTTACTTACTATATGAAATATAGTTTGAGAGCTAGAGAGTGACCTAAACTACATTTTACAGTGGGCCCGTGGGTAAATATTTCAATCACTGGGTGCAATCCATTTATATCTAGTAGTTTTGTTGAATTACATGTAAGTAGGTGTACCTATCTATAGGTGCCCTGCCCGCAGTCGGTGACGACAACGACGGTGACTCCGATGACCTACTGCGCCTTTTGCCCAGCAAGAATGCACAATAATGCAATAGTTAAATAATTAAAAAAACAAATGTTTTGCAGTACCCACCGAGCTTATGTAAATCTTAGCGCACTGATAACAGCCTATGAGTCATTGTAACGGTAACATTTATTATGTGTAGAACCACAAACTAAGATAAGTTAGTAATATTTGAACCATTATTGGTTTCTTTCGAAAATGCTACATATGCTTTTATTATTAGGTACACGGAGTATTATTATATTCCTCCATGGTAGGTAGGTAGGTACCGTAGAAGTAGCCTGTATTGTTACAGGACAGGTATTGAGTTGATCTGATGATCACTTTCCTTTAACCATGAACTGGTTCTACACATTTTTATTAATGGCTTTATCTTTTTTATTAGGTATTTTTAATTCAAAATAGATCATCAGATCGGACTAAATTATTAGGTGTCTTGTCTTATCGGCTATAGGTTGCGATGTTAGCTATAATCTCATCCTCAAACCCAAATTAAATAGTTTATTTTGGAGTACCTAATACTCTTGCTCTTAAATCAAGCTTCTGATAAAATGATTTGATTATGCTAATCTATAGAAGTTCTAACATGTTTTCTATATGTTTCGTTTCGTTTTATGGCATTAATTTCATAAAAATGTTGAAGAAAGTATATGCAACAAAACCTGGGACCTGTTATTGTTATGTATTTTATATTTACACGCATATTAATATCAACCCGAGAATTTGTCTGTTATTTTTTTAAGAATTTCTTTGGTCTAGTAATTACGATGTATACCTATCTAATGATTGTTTTGTATTGTTACAGCGGTGATGCTGCTAGAGAGCGACATGTTCATGGATGCGTTGAACGCCTCCGCGACGCCTAAGAAAGAACCAAAGAAGAGGAAACGACGCACCAGCGGCTCTAAAGACGGAAATGCTCCGAACGATGGTTCTCCTCCGCACACACCCACACCCACACCCACCAGCCCTGAAAGCAAATCAGTTCCACCTCGCTTCTATCAAGACACTCTAGACAATGAAGAAACTAAGGAAAAATCCGCCAATAAAGACTGCGAAAATGCTGAATTGAGCAACGGTTCACCCAAAGATGATAGCAACAGCATGGACACTTCTGAACCTCACACTTTGAACGTCAATGGACTTAAAGGTGTGCTGTGCTACCATAGAAGGAAAGGTCCTAAAAAAAGCATCAAATGGAAACCAGATTCTGAACTAGAAGAAGTTCAATACTTTGAACTTGATGAAACTGAACGTGTAAATGTCACTAAAACATTTACAGATATGAAACATTTAGAAAGGATACATGAGAGAGAAGCTTTCCAAAAAGCAAGAAATCTCAGTGTTGATGATGTAATGGAAGAAAGGACGAATTGGAGACCTTTAATCCCGATAGATTGCGAAGGTCAAATTACAGTAGAGTATGGTAAAAATAGTAAAGAAAAAGATATACAGGCCATTAGACAAAAAGGAACACTGCAACCTCTTTATTTCCATAAATCGATGATACCTGACTCACCGCTGGAACCGGAAGCTGAAACCCATCTTTACACGGAACCCACGATTATTCCTCTCGAAGACGTAACTGGCAATCAAGATAATATAAGTGATTTCAGGAATATGCCTTGGCCTGAACCTAAGGGCAATGCACCGCCAGCTTCTAGTAGTGGTGTAAACATGCCTAATATGTTCCCACCAAATATGGCCCAGTTTCCGGGTGGTTTCCCTCCAGCACAGTTCCCTGGCATGCCCGGATTCCAAGCGCCTATGGTTCCAGCTGAATGGCAAAATGGCGTTGCTCCCCACATGATGCCAAACGGCATGCCTGGTCCTATGCCACCTGCTGCTCTCGCACCGGGCGGCATGCCTCCTGGAATGATGGTTCCCCCTGAAAACATGATGATGAACCCAGAAATGTTCGGGGCGCCTAATCAAATGTTTCCCGTGCCACCAGAAGGTTTTAATATGCAGCCAAATATGTTTCCCATGGATTTCAATATGGCAGGACCTCAGGGCCCGCCTGGTCCTAATGGGTTTGGACCAGGAAACTTCCGTGGAGCAATGCGAGGTCGAGGCGTCGGTGGACATTGGCGGGGTAAGAACTCTGGCAACTGGGATGGTCCGCCCAGAGGCAGAGGCGGCCACTCCCGGGGACGGCCCAAAGCTGTATGCATGTACTTCCAGAAGAAAGGATCGTGTCGACAAGGAGATAACTGCACATTTTTACATCCAGGTGTTAACTGTCCTTATTGAGGCAGTACTTAAGTATTTTGATGTTGTAATAATTGTAAATATCTGATTATTCTTTTGTTTTATGTGGTAAAGAAGACAATAGTACCTACTTTATTATTTGTAAGTACTAATTAAGTTGTTGATTTTTTGTAAATATTAGAGTTAAACTCGAAGAAGACTGCATTTTGTAAATACTATATTAGTGTAAATATTGAAACATGAAAATAAACATGTGAATGTTTTCCAATGTTTTTAAGACTTAAATAAATAAGTTTAAATACATAATTTCTTGGTTTAATTTTATTATCTTATAAAAAGAAAACATTCATTATTTACATATTATTTGTTAGGTATTAATTTATTGCTTTACTGCACCATTATCTATATCAAAGTTTCAATACTGTGTTGTCTGTAAAATAAGATGTTATCGACATATATTTTGTTTAAGAATATAATTTTACTTTGTTGCACAAAAATACATAAAAAAAGACATAAAACATTACAAAAAGGCGGCCTTATTTCTAAGCAGCTATTTGCTATCTTGTGATTGTGACAAAGAGAATTAAAAATTGAAATTTATGAATCTAAACGAAAATAATTCGTTGCACTTTGCAAACGTAATAACAATAACACCCCTCGTTTTTGGTTTGGACGTCGAGGGTTAATAATTAAAAACTATCTTGCGCAGCAGGATAAGTTGCCGCGCTTTATTTTTATACTTATACTTATTTTGTTTGAGGTTTGTACTCATGTCTGTTTTATAGTAGATTGTGAAAAATTCAAATAGCAATACTATTTTAGTGCATTTCCGGTGGTTATGGAGATATATTTTTCAGTGTCGGCAACATAACGGAAATAGTGAACGAATGAGATATTGCGATCGTTTCTAGTCTAGTGATGTGAAACTAACTTATTCTTGACTCTTATTTAAATGAATGATATGATATACTCAAAAAACTTGTAGCATACGCCAACACGACGCTTTTCAACTATGTTACTCTATGATAAGATAATCCATGCAAGTGCAAGATTGAAATATATTATTCGAAAGTTATATCAAATGTTCCGTAAATGATGAAGAAAACTATTATCAACTTTATCTTGCCAACACATTTTGTGTACACGGAGTAATATTTGAAAAAGTATGAAAAAATGGACAGAGTGTGCATTCTGTCATTGGTTGAAAAGGGACACATGTATACCAAACCATTGACCCTTCATCATCCCTTAATAGTGGCCGATGCTATAAAATTAAATTTGAATTAGTTTGAAATATGAAAAAATATTTTTACCTTCAATAACCCAAAAATCAAAATAGACATTACGCGTAGAATATAAAAATAAAATAAAAGCTTACCAACCTCATATCAAAAGGCACTTCACTTCAATCGTACTACAATACAGATAAGATTAAATTTACCTACACAAAACCCCGCAACGCAACACTTTAACACATAAAATTAGTATAATGCAATGCAAAACATTAACAGCATAATTTAAGCATTTAAATTAAACCTAATATTAAAATACCAGTTGATCACTATGACACGTTTTTTTCTTTGAGGGTAGATTATAATGTAAGAAGCGTAAAGCTCACTCATATACATACTTAGCCCGCAATAAAATATTAGTGCACACACCAGCTACGGACTATTATTAAATAATAATAAGTTCTAGTAACAAGTTACAAGTAATAAGTAACAAGTTCTACCCATGAATTTCTTATTGTGTTTGGCTGTATGTTCTAATTATTTTTTGCCTTATTATAGATACATTATCTTGAAAAGATACGTACAAAAGTCAAATTCATATAATTTGATTTTATTATTTTTTTATTATTTTTTTGAATATTTTATGGCTTGGATTCTAGTCCTTTAAGCCAAGTCTTAATTTTGGTCACTACTTATTTTGGAGCACAAGAGTTCACAGTTTCATAATAGTGTTTGATTGAATGCGAGTGAGTTTGATGCTAGTTGAGTTGACTACAATGTTGTAATTGTAACTTGTAAGTGCACATCACTATTTTCGTCCATGATTTGATTCCGATTCCGTCCGACCTTGGTCGGGTCCGCCCGCCCGACCGTAGTGGAGTGGCAAGCAAAGTGGCAATGGCATTTAGCTGGCTGGATTATGCTGAACAGCTGATTTTTGTTTGTCAATAATTTATTTCGTATATTCTCGTGAGTGCTTGCTATGATGTTGTAAAAAATGCCAACGTGTTTCAATGCAAATTTAGTTATTTTTAGTTCCAGTTTTGTTATATTTTCATAACAAAGGATCTAGGCTAGGTGCTGACTATGCAGCGTTGGTTTTTCCTAGAAGATCGCAAAAGAACAAAACATAAACCCCGAGAACAAAAGATGTCCGATAACCGAACCGAAGAACCTAAACCTCAAGCCACAGTGCCTTATCAACTATGGACTTTTACTGTGAGTGTGCCAGAAATCGGGCCCAAGGAGAAAGTGTACATCACGGGAAACACCTTCGAATTGGGTGCGTGGGATCACATGATGTGCCTCCCCATGGAGCACGATCCCGGTACAGACATGTGGAGCAAAACCGTGACCATCCCGAACACATGCGAGGTGTACTACCGTTACGCCATCGGCACCGTCATCGAGGAGACCAATCAGCTGGTCGTGAAGCGATGGGAGACGAACGTGAAACCGAGAGTGATCACAGAGTCCATGTTGCACCCCGGCGTCGACAACTTCGGCGACTACGACGGGAAAGTAAAAGTCGGCAGGGGCTGGTTGACCGCGCAGTGCCTCATACAGTTTAAATTCATGAATAACCCACTGCAATTGAAAAGTCGTAAAGCAGGAAGGCTCATGAATATAAAAGTTACACCTGTGAAACTGTCTTTTGGTAATGAACCACATGTAGAAGACTCTTCTCTTAGCACAGACACTATTGAGAATGTTGAAGCACCCCAAGGTGTGAATGTGGAAGTGTCAACGTTAAACAACGAGCTTGCCATGTGCTATCCGCAACCTCAGGAGCAATTTGGAAGGGAATACAAACCCAATGAGGTTTTGCTTATCAACATTTACGCTCCAAACCCTCTTAAACTGGCCTACTTGATTGATTTTTACTCATACAGTTCAAGAGCTACCACAACCGATCCACCTTATCATGTGGGCTATACTTACGTGATGCCCAATATGTTTAAACCTTCTGAAGGTGTTTTGGAGCTGCCTGTGACTTGTAATGTTAAGCATCGTCCATTAGGCACTATAAATATAGAATACCTCATTGTGAACCCAATGACTGCTAAACTTAGTACCTTCCAAGTATCGTATGCCAAGCACTGGAACCCGGCGTGGACTGGACTGGAGGTGGGCCATCGAGGATTGGGAGCTAGCTTCAAAGGAAAGTAAGTATTGCTGTCTGTATTTTATGTGTGGTGTTCGAAACCTGTGTTGAATGATTGACCTTAACTAATAGTACCTACTCTTGATTCGGGTTTGAGGGGTTGCGCTTATTCAGCCCAGCAGCCACTGGAACCTGTATAGATATAGTTGCTAAAATGTAATATGTAAGTTGGTACCTACAGCATTTTGAATGCTGTTGTTTTTTAAAAAAACAGCTCTTGGTTAAATCAAGATAAAATAAGTTTTTTTTTTAAAAAAATTTGTAGCAATATTAAACTGCCAGAACATTTTAAAAATTTTAAAAGCTATAATTGCTTTGCTTACAAAATATTTTTGTAACAGTCCTACCAAACTATCAAACATGTCTTTGTCTAACCAGCATACCTTTCTTGTTTTGTATATCTCTAAAATAAAATAAATTAATCTCTATTATAGAAATTAAAATTTTATTTAACACAAGTTTCAACACCCTTAGTTTTAACTTCTTCAACATGATACCTATTCATTTTTCTAATAACCTAATTCCTATAATATGCTCTAAAGAATGTTTCTAACAGGTTCCCTGTCCAATGGTAGTGATTTAGTGGAAAAAACCCTTTAGGACCATTCGGTTGACTTCCTAAAATGTTGAATGAGCTGTATGTATGTGGCAACTATGTACTTATAATTGTAACATGCGGTGAATGATGATAATAAACATAAATTCAAGATCGGAGGGCAAAGACCCGTGGCGCTGCGCTAATTAGCCTCTGTTCTTATTTTTTCTTTTTTATTTATGCTTAGTTAACAGACAGACCAGACCAGACAGAGTAAAATTATCCTTAGGCGGGGATCCTAGTGCTCTATGGAACCTGTTAAAAAGGGTAGGATCAAACATTTACATAAGTACCGAAAATTTTCGTTGTGTAGCGACAGGGAACCTGCTAACTGCTAAGAGCAGCGTTTCTTAAACTGGGGTCTAGCATATGTTAGGGGGTCCGCGGTCTTGAGTATGAAATGAACCATCTAACTTAACTACACCATCTATAATTAATGATATTATTATTATAGTGAAACTCTGTCTAATTAGTAACTTCATATACCTAATATTAAGTATATACCCCATTACGTTATTGAACGTCAAATCGCGCCCGTTGCGCTCACGAAGCTAATATGTATTACCCTTTGCAATATCGTGAAATGTCGCGATATGAGTTAATTATGATTAATCTTAATTTCGCTAGCGCAGTAATGTAAACTCATTTTCGTTTCCAATTATTTATCGAGTTTCTTTACTTTTAGCCCACCCCTAAGTAATTGCAGGATATGGCCAAAAAAAACAGCGGCACCACAACTTATCTTTTTTAGTGGCAATAAATTGCGCAACAAATTTTTTTTAGGGGGTACGCGAAATTTCGCTTGATTTCCAAGGGGTCCGCAGCAAAAAAAGTTTAAGAAACGCTGGCTAAGAGCATTCTGCGATGATGGTGGGAGACAATAAAAAAAAAAACGGCCAAGTGCGAATCGGACTCGCGCACGAAGGGTTCCGTACCATTATCTATACAATTTTAGATACTATATTTTACCTACCCTTTTGTTACCAGTTACCGTTATTATATTAATATCAAGCAATCACGTTTTATTATGAGAGCCCCCCTTAAATATTTATTTTATTTTAATTTAATTATTTATTTTCAAAGTATTTATACAAATCAATGTTCTGTGAATATTTCAAGCGTCTACCTGTTGCCGTTTTTAATATCGAGCAAGAAACGGCAAAAAAAACACGTTTATTGTATGGGATATAGTATTTAGTTATTTATTTTATATTATATATATTTATTTATTTTTAGTACGTATTTGTTGTTATAACGGCAACGGAAATACATCATCTGCGAAAATTTCAACTCTAGCTATCACGCACGGTTCATGAGACAGACAGATGGACGGACAGACAGGCGGACAGCAAAGTCTCAGTAATAGGGTCCCGTTTCTACCCTTTCTTACCCTACAGAACCCTAAAAAACGGAAAAACTGCCGATCTTGCCGAAAAATGCGCTTTTTTTAGAAATTGCGGGCGTCGCAGATGAATGCTCTTATTTTCTTTTATTTCGATCAATTATCTAGCTCGTTATAGTTTTAATATTAACTGTATTGTTTGATTAAATGTGAATGACTCTAAAATTTTATTTATCAAAATTTTAAAAGCTTTTGCCATAATCTATAATCATTTTCAGAGGTCACGCTATTCGTGAAAACACTGTAGCATCTCTTAAAAAAGCCGCTGCAAGTGGTGCAGACTTGCTAGAGTTTGATGTACAGCTTAGCAAAGACATGATACCAGTAATATATCATGATTATCATGTGTGTATATCAATGAAACGAAAAAAAGAAGTTCAATTCTCAGAAATGCTAGAATTACCTGTGAAGGACCTCACCTTGGAACACCTACAGAAGCTGAAGGTATAATCGCCGTAGACATAGGTCCTTTTACCACAAAATTTCATGTCACAATTTTCTGCTTTTCGGCTGCTTTTTTGAATTTATATAAATTAAATAAAACTAAGTAAGTCTGTAAACTTTGTACTAGTGAACAAAACCAGTATCAAAAAATATAAATAACTTTAATTCACTGGTGTTTTAACAGGTAGATAATGTTGCCAACAGTTAGTTTGTACACGTAATTTTTTACAATCAAAATGTCCACTGGTAAGAACGGTCAATTAGCCAAAATACTCATATTGTTAATAATCGTTCTTCTAAAAATAATAAAACATGATGTTAAGTGCACCATAAAATTATATTTGGTGTTTTAATGAGACTTTTTATAATAAGACTCGTAAGTTTTTATTTGGAGATGTTTAAAGGTAGTTTTCGTAGGAACTGAATTTCGTAGCTAGACATCCTCATTTAATGTAACAGATTTTTTCCTCCTATAGAGTTTAAATTTCAAGCCATAAAGTCGTTATCATTAAAATTGTTTTGCAGATTAATCATAATCACAGAAAACGGTATTCAATCCGTGTCATATTTGCCTTTTTTATAAACGGCTAAAGACAACACTTTTATTATTATTAAATCATTTATTTTGGTATTTCCCTTAGGTATATCATTTGGTTGAAGGGCGTACTAACGAAACGTTGTTCAATGACGAAGACCTGGAGGAGCATCAACCTTTTCCCACTTTACAAGTTCTGTTGAAGGCCATTGACAGCCATGTTGGATTCAACGTGGAACTCAAGTGGAACATGCAGCTTGACGACGGCACCTTCGAACTGAACAATCCTTTCGACATGAACGTGTATGTTGATAAGGTAAGAGTAAACATAATCTGCTCGCATTGGGTTCGCGTAGCTATTGTTATGTAAAGCTAAGCTAAGCTAGAGTTTTTAAACTAGTGAGTTTTAGGAACAAGATATTTTACTGCGTTAAAAAGTAGCATGTTACTGTCAGTAAAAACTCTAATTGTGAAAGAATCATTGAAATCGGTTCAGTAAATAAGTCAGTTGAATTATTGAAATCGGTTCAGTAAATAAGTCAGCTGAATTATTGAAATCGGTTCAGAAAATGAGTCAGTTGAATTATTGAAATCGGTTCAATAAATGAGTCAGCTGAATTATTGAAATTGGTTCAGTAAATAAGTCCGCTGTTATTTTCTTCTTTCCCCTTTATTAAGCCCTTTTTATAAAAAAATATTTATTTAGTTAGTTTATGGGCATGCGTAACTGATGTTACTTATTACATAAATGATATAATGTTCTTGGTAGCTAGCTTATCACTGGCCTTAACATTACAATCGTTGTATTTTGCTATCGCAATATTGAGTGTCGTAAAATATTACACGTACCTATAAGTTAATATAAATAAGTAAAATACTTAGGTACTACATTTCTGTTTGCTGTCTTCCTTCTTAAAAGTTCACGTAGAATAGGATAATTTTATAATTGACACTTACTTTACTTCCCACCTATTTTCCTAATAACATCGGTTTAGTACCTAGTTCCAGTGTCTATGGGAGTAAAGTTGGATGAAATATACCTACTGTATCTACCTAGGAGACTATGTAGTAAAACCAAAAAATAAACAAACAAAGTATCCCTATTTGATGCAACTAAATTAGGGATGCTTGCTTGAGGAAAATTAAAATAAATAATTTAAATTATTATTTCAATGATAAAATATTGCAGGTATTAGAGGTGGTATTGAGGTACGCCGAGGATCGTCGCATCGTGTTCTCTTGTTTCAATCCGGATATCTGCACCATGGTCAGAAACAAACAGAACAAATACCCAGTTATGTTTTTAACTCAGGTACGTAGGGTCGTATTTATAATCAGCTCTCAAGAGTGACAGCGAATTTGAGTTTGTATCAGAAATGTCATTTCAGTACAAAACGACCTGTCAAATCCAAACTTAATATTGCTCTCAATCTTGAGATCGCTTTATAAATACGAGCCATAATCAAGCCCTCCAAAATATTATACTGCATAGTTTGAAATAATCCATGTTTTAAGAGTTGATATTTTTTACGAAAAATGGCACCACCTCACCAAATGAAGGCTAAGATGCATACTGAAGATTATTCTAAAATAATAATTTCACCAAACAGGTAACCCCAAACTTAGTAATTTAAGGCCTAAATGTGCGGACCACAACCTGATCATAAAATATATAAGGAAATGAAAGAATAATAAACAGGGCAGGGATTTACTTTGATTGCGTGCCAACTGCCATAGCTTTATGTATTTTGCAGGCAAAATTTTATGCAAGCGGAAGGTACCCCTTTGCGTCACGTACTTAATCACTGAGCGCTACGATCATACATTTTCGGAGTAGGATTTTGTTTAAATTTTCGGGCATGCTGTAGAAGTCAGCAAAAGGGATTTGAGGGTGTCAGTGTATTGTAATTTATGATGATGGGCTGACAACCTGTCACTACAGCGATACACATTACAATCTAAAATTGCCCTCAATTTGGTCAGATGTGGCGAATGCGCCTTTTACGAGGCGTTTACCCCGTATCCCTTAAAGGCGTAACTATATGTATGTATGTATGTTTTTTGTGTATCATTATAGTTACTAAAACATAACCTAAGCAGGCGCGTTCCGCGCAATTAAATCACCATCCTGTATATTTTGTTTGTGCTGCTTTTTTCTTTACGTATTTATTTTTCAGGGTGTAACGAAGAAATACCAGCCTTATCGCGACCCCCGGTGCCTGAGCATCCCCGCAGCTGTTCACAATGCCGTCAGCTCCGACATCCTCGGAATCGTCGTCCATACAGAGGATTTACTCAGAGATCCTACTCAGGTAATTAACACAACTTCAATATCAGCTGTATCGCGACCCCCGGTGTCTGAACATCCCTGCTGTTAGCTCCCATATCCTGAGATTCGTCTTCCATACAGAGGATTTACTCAGAGATCCTACTCAGGTAAATAATCATAATTACACATACAATTTACATCTACTTGCAACTTTATTGTCTTTCTACACGTGTTAGCACGTTATTTCGGTATAATGAATGAGCGTCTAACGCGAAAGCGAATAACGTCTAAACGTCAGTGATTTTGTAATACTTATAGAAATGTAGTACTGACTTCTATCTCCTGTAGCAATATTCAAAATATTAACTACATAACATAATTAACATGGACAGTAATCTAAGGGACAAGAGTACATATGAAGTTGGATAACCACTCTTACAACCGGATTACGATATGACGACAGTAGCGCTAGCTTAGCTGATGAATGACCTCCAAACTAATTGTACTAGAGACTGCTGAACGGCCCTCTCGCGGCTCACGTGACTAAAAATAAACAGCTGCAGATTACAAACCTTTACGTGAACACGCACATTCATTGCCAGATAGATTGTTTTTTTATGCATCATTTATTATTACTAGTCTACTGTAAAGGACTATTGTAAATCGGCTAATTTTAGCTTTGTTGAGCATCTCTGTCGCACATACATAAACAAGACTGATCAACTTCACTGACTCTTTCCAACTATCGAATTGCAATATTTTCCGCCACGTATGATAACTACTTGTTTATTTTGATATAGGTACAATTTTAAATTGCGCATTGTTTTGTCTTCGGCAATTATTATTTACGCATTGCTGTAACGATTTGATAACAGACGTTGCTGGTGTTGACTGTCTATACTTACATTTTCAATGCTGTTTACAATGATCGTGTTAGTCCAACGATTATTAAGTATTGTATTTGTATTGTACATTTGGTATTGACGCATTTGGAATTTCTCATGGCGTTATTTATATTACAACACATCAGCTAGCATCTAAAAATTAAAGTATCACTATCATAAAACGTCCTAGTAACAATCTTATCTGTAGGATTTGCAAGAACATTATAGAGACCTCGAAATTTATCGATTCTACTCGATTAATACTGCCTGATTTATGATAATAATGTGACATAATTTATTATTTTATCTTCGTCTTTCGAATTTATTTAGTTTTTATTTCTAAAATGTATTTCTTTAGATCTATACATTCACAACCTTTTGCAGTGTATAGGCACTGCATAGGTCATTTAATTTTTGGACTCATTGACACGAAGAAATGTATACCTAAGTTTCCATTTCTGGTACACCTTGTAATGGTGTAATATAGTTAGTTATCCAAGAATTCTTGGTGAATGAATGTTTGTTTAGCAATCTATCGCGGTTCACTGAAATAATCATACCATCAGAACTTACGATATGGTTCGATCAGAACACTACACACTACGCAGAATTTAGTAGGTAGTGCTTTGCTAAGTGGTCAAAGTTCGATCTGCAGAAAAAATACACTAAGTAGTTACTAATTATCAAAATAATACAACATGCGTTCGGTTCGAATTATTACGACTTCATAATCAAGTTTAGTACACAGTTAGTACCCACTAGGTTCAAGTTTAATTGAGGTCAATTAACAAATTAAGGTTAACGAACCCATTTCGAGGAATTTCTATAACTACATCTATTGCTCATTGTACTCAATCAAGTTTTACAGCATTTGTAAATGATTCCTACTTATTATTATAACTTGTAACAACTAGAGCATTTTCCGAGCTTCGGAAAGCTTGTTAAACGGTCTTTAATCATTGGATAATTAAATGACTCTTAAATAAAACAATTAACCTATGCTAATCTATCTATAAGGCCAAGTAAATATGGTTAGATAGAGGTCATATTATACGGGGTGTAAAAGACAGTTTCCCGCAAACTGATATGGGTTGCTCAGTCAACGAACCCCTATCAGTTTGCGGGAAGCTGTCCCCCTTACAACCCGGTACTATTCTTAATAGATTAGATATCGCAAACATTATTAACTTAGGACCGCGTGAGTGACCCATTCATAATAGAACGGCTCGTTTGTACAGACAAGAGCAATTCAAGCGCATCGCGATCACAACACAACACACAATCATCACAGAATAACAAAGCGAAGTCCAAAGTGTCAATATCGATGTGTCCTGTTCAGTTGGACATGCCTTGTTCATATGCCCTTGCTGGACTGTTTATAGATAGCCGAAGGTCTTGAGTATAATCCCCTTATATCACATTCTATACGCTGAGATGCAATATAACATTTGACAAAAAATTACAAAACGTAACGAAGATACGATACAAACAAACCATTTAGGACCAATAGGTAGCTTTATTCGTTAGCAACGAAAAAGAATATCAGATATTCCGTACCAGATACAAGAAATCTGATATCTCTTCCCGGGATTATTATAAGCTATTCGCGGGTTTCAGTATTTTAATTCAGGCGATGGACTGACAACCTGTCACTATAGCAATACCTATACAGATCTATAAATATCTTAAATGGTAGTTTACGCTCTGCCTACCCCAATAGGGATAAAGGCGTGATTATATGTATGTATGTGTGTAATAAAGTTTTGTTTTCTTTGCTATTACAGGTGAAACTGGTTACCGACGCGGGTCTGGTCATATTCTGCTGGGGCGATGAAAACAACGACAAGAACACCATAAAGAGGCTCAAACTGATGGGGCTTCATGCTGTGATATATGATAAGTTAGATCAATATACTACTAAGGAAGTCAAGGTGACTATGCCATTTTTGTACTAGTTAATAATAATATGTTAATTTTAGCTTGTTTTATTTGAGTAGCAATACCTATCTTCTTCACGTTACAATCAAATGAATGTAGAATCTACGTCATGTCGTGTTATGTGGACTCTATATCTAAAGCGACTTGTATCTATTTCCTACATTTTTTCATTCAAATTCACCATGCACCAACCATATCACTGCTTATTTCGAATGCATGCAGACAGATTTTGATTTTTATAGTCATTTTAAATTAAGTGCAAACATTTTCCGATATAGTTGGGGAAATGTACAAACAAGTTGATCTCCCATACAAAATGAAGATCAGCCCATTAGTAGAGAAGACAAGAGAGAAGACAATGAAAATATTTACACTTGAATTTAACTGACGTTACGGTAAACAGGAAAGCGTATTCATGGTGGAGGCTCGGGAGTCGCAGAAGGATCTGATGCGTCTCGCGGCCCTGGACGAGGACGGCGGCACCGTGAGCTCGGGCAGCTCCACCGGCTCCGCGCCGCGCGCCTTTCTCGACCTGGGCGTGCGCGAACTTCTCAAGGAGCACTCCACCGTCACCTCACTAGAATCCCTCGCCTCCGCCGCCGACCGGGAAGACCGCCGCAAGCGCAACCTCATCGACTGCATTGACAAGGAGTCCCAAGTCAAGGAGCAGAATAACACCTTCCGCGGCTTGTTCCCTTCTGGAGATACCCCCAAGGCGGACCCCAAAAAGAGCCGAAACGATTAAACGTAGAAATTTTTAGGTCCATTTAAATATTTTGTATTCTTTATTTTGCTCAATCTTATATTATTTTTTGTTACAGCTGCACCGTTTTTGTTTTGTATTTTTGGTGTTTGTATAGAAAATAGCTTATCTTTATGTTTATTCTTTTTTCGCTGTGCGCCTTGTATTACAGAAGCATCATTTCATATTTAAAATTTATCATAATTCACATTTCTACTTTATTGTTAACTCTTGGATAGGATTGCTCATTTGGTAAACTGTTATTTACAGGGATTACCTTGTATGTAAGTACCACACCTCAAATGAAAAAAAGACAATGCAAACTCTAATGCAAATAAGTTAAGTTGCAGTAAATATTACACCAATTTATTAGTGTTTCTGTATAACTTGCCAATCATTCATAATCATTACATTAACATAAGACAGTTACCTGTAAACTTTAATTTATACGATATATATTTTTCTACAGTGTTACTATCCATAATGCCATCAGGTTTTAAAGTATTATTCACGTATGATTAACTATGTATTTTAAATGCAGTCATACTGAGTTATTTTATTAGTTGATTAGTAAACTTTGCGTGGCACTCAGGCTGTGAAATATCCAGAACCAATTAATACCACGATAAAAACAAACACCTGTCTGTTACTTATATTTTGAGTATCTTCTATTTTACAAGTACTTAGAATTTTATTTTTTTAATTATACTCTTTATTCCCTTTCGAAATATAAATTATTGTATCGCAATATGGCTTTTATTTCGTTGATAACATATTTCTGTTTTTTCTATGTCTGATCTTCTAAGGATTCACCAAGTTCCTCGTCAGGCTCTGGCCATTGAAGGTATTCATTCAGTATGTCAATAAGATATAATAATGAAATGGATGACGTTTCGCAAAATCCGGTAGAGATCATGCATTGTGCCGACTACCGACCTTTAATGGGTGAGAAAAGGAATGCAGAATACGACTGGTTTTATTCAAAGTGAAGATTGTGTTTTCGTCGTTGCTCGCCATTAGGAGTTTTATTTTTTAAATTTTGAATTCGTATATTATTAGCTAACCAATAGACTAACCTGGCAACGTTACTTCCACTTTTCGATTATAGGTATTTTTAATAAAAAACTGGTTATAATATAAGGATGTATTTTTAACAAATGTTTACTTACTAAAAATATTGATATAGCTTAACTAAATTAAGTACTTTGATTACAAGGGACGGAATGTTAATTATATTTTAATCACAACATTACGTTTTCTAAGTAGGTAGTTTAGTCTTTTTCTTAATATTTAACACTTTAAAATAAAGGCAATAATGTAAATTTAAATATATAACTTGGTAATTTCTAGATATAATGGTCCTGGGTAACAGGTGGAAGCTGGGAAAGTATACAATTGAATAGGTCCATTATGAATTTGAGAAATGCGGCTTTATGGAAATATGTGAATAGATTTTTTTTATATTCTTCTAGTAAATTTAAAGAAATGAACAGTACCTAAATAGAAAAAAATATATATACCTTTAAGTAAATAAGCATTGTATTACGGTGGTAGGTATGTATTTTATTCATACAATGTACTTAACTATAATAATTTGCAATTTATCTTAAATTTTCCATAAAATATGAACTCTACGATGTCTCACTAACTGCCTTATACAAGATGTAACAGATACGGTATCACGACTCTGAAAGAAACCAATGATTTAAACTGGTGGAATATTTTCCCTTAGCATTCTAGATTGAATTTTGGCAAAATTCATTCCAGACTTTTCTTTTCTTCTGGGATATGTTCATCATAAACAGAAATTAAAACTTATATACCCTCCCATCCTCTCCCCTTCACCCCCCCGCGCGCCAATAGATGCAATTTTAACGAAAACCGTTCACCTGTCATAAAAACTTACTATAAACAAAATAATCCTCAGTACATTTACATTATATCTGTAAAACAAACAATAGCCAATATATCTTATAGTTTCCGCGCAATCTGCCACCAAAGATGGCGGCGTTTTATCAGTTTTTGTATGATTTTGCTTAAAAACTGATAAAATTTCATTTTTAAAAAATCATTTTGTTCATGGGAAGTTTTTTTGTCAGGTGAACAAAGGTTTTCGTTAAAATTGCAATATACAAATATATTGGTGAAGCGGACGGGGGAGGGACATATCCGAAAAGACAAAAGTCTGGAAAGAATTTTGCCAAATTTTTCATACATTAAAATCTAGAACGCTTGGCCTATTAAGGAATATGCGTCGAAATGAAATTATTAATAGTGGGTGTGTCTTTTCTATTACTCAAGTACATTGACTTTCTTCTTCAGGGTTGGTTATGTTACCCTTTCTGTTACAGATAATTTCCAATAAGTAGGATTAGATTAGACTAAGTTCTAAATATGAGTGGGCATTTTACGGAGTAGTCCTAAAAGCAGACAGAACATTAATAGTATGTAAGTAACA
This sequence comes from Scrobipalpa atriplicella, assembly GCA_029255725.1. Classification (NCBI taxonomy): domain Eukaryota; kingdom Metazoa; phylum Arthropoda; class Insecta; order Lepidoptera; family Gelechiidae; genus Scrobipalpa; species Scrobipalpa atriplicella. The sequence goes on along the minus strand of JARACY010000731.1, from coordinate 52,218 downwards.
TGTTGTAATTTAATATCTACATTAAAATGATAAAACTTTTCAACAACAATTTGAGCTTTGGCTTTAGGTAAAATTTTATAAAAAAATCTAAAATATGGGCACGGCTCAGTAGCTATCATTATAATGTGACTAGTTCTGTACAAATTGATTGAATAATGTACATTATTTTTGTGTAAAAACGAGATTCTACCAGGCACTTACAATTTAATGTATTGCTTAATTCTTATAAATAATGTGAATAAAGATCTTTTAAATAAATAATATTACTAAAAATGAAATAATCATCTTGATTGTGCTTATCTCAAGTAGTATTGTTTCAGCTGAATTTCATTCGAGTTAATAAAAATATTATATCAGAACCGAACCGGTGCATTTAAATTATATTGCCTGAGATAAAAATTTTTAATTGACTCCCAAGGTTATTTGATTACATTTCATGTAGTAGAACATTTTTTGTTTTTACTAAAGCTGAAGTGTAGGCATATTGTTTAAATAGTTACCAATTACCTTTTTGTATTTACAACAAAAGTTAACATTATGGCCACTCTTACAATAAAATGAATATTTCTTAAAAAAATTAAAAAATAATTTCGTTTTTGATAAAGTTCCATCTAGTGGAATAAAAATAAATATATTCATAAAACAATAATTCAGTTTCCCTGCCTAATTAATTTGTATAATTTTGTATAAGTTAGTAAAATAATAATGTAAAAAGTAAATCAAAAATAAATATAAGTGATGATATGTTTTACATAACCTACATTGGACGGATTCCGAATACTATAGTTTAGGTAGTATTATTGTCTTAATACAGATTTACGTTTTGATTGGGCAACATGAAGAACTTAGCAATGCCCGCGGGCGGTTTAGTTTTGAGGTGCTCTTCGATGAACTGACAAGGACACACGTACTTGGGTCCGTGGCGTCCGGGCACGCTGCTGCTCAGGTTGAGTCTGTTTTTAACAGCATACGCGCCCCAGCGACCGGCGTAACGCAAGAACAACAGAGCACCTCGTTCCTGTAAAACAAAAACATTTAGATTTAGACCGAATTTTCGGTAACAATAAGGTCGGGGTTTTGGCATGTTTTAGGAGCACATAAAATTTCGAATAGATAGCTTTATAATGAATAATCACAACTGGGTATTTATTATGATTTTTGCTTATGTATGGTTTCGAATCGCTACCTCAATATTTATTAAATCCAGTCTAGGTCATTTTGTTCAAAAGAAGAAACATCACGTAATCGGATTATTAGATATAATTTTAAGTAAATTTATTATTTAATATATCAATTTTATGGCCAGCCTTGCTTTATATATACTACATTTTGTTAGCACGCCCCTATAAGCTATAGCCTTGCCGACTATAGAATGCTAAATATAAATGAGTTTGTAGGGTAACTTGTATTCTATGCGTGCGATAATGAACTATTTGTAGATGCAGGACTAACGTAAAATTCTGTCACGACAAGAACAAGTAACAATTTTAGATGTAAAATAGGGCTCCTAAGACATGCACACAAGATAGAGAAGGTGACTTGCCGAAGTTGGAGCGATTTGGTTAATCGAGACCGCGCCGCCTGAGCCAGTCGTTGCAGAGCGGACAACAGGCGCGTGTGTCTTTCGGCTCTTTGTTCCGCAATATCTCCTCAACGTATTGGCACGGGCAGAGCGCGTGGGACAAGTGGCGCGGCGCCGCGGGGTTCCCGCCCTCCTCGTCTAGAGTCCAGTCGAGCCGGCGGCGCAGGAAGTCTTTGCCCCACCGTTGCAGGTACCGGAGGTACACTGCCTCTGCCATACCCTGCACATTCATATGCCTTGCTTACCCACCAAACTACCACTCTAAATACTGATAGAATTAGCGTAAGTTTATAGCATGAAAACAGTTTAGTTTGTAAAAAGTAAAATATTAGTAATGTGTAAGTAAATAAAAATAAATAATATTAGCATTTAATATTAACAGTTGCATTAACATAGATGCAATTAATGTCATATAAATATTGTTTGTTTTTGTCTAGACTCATGTGTAAGCAAATATTTAATTTGATGAGTTGTCATGAGTATGAGTGAGTACCCATGATGAGTCTCTATGAAAATGCCTCTGTTTTTAGTAAAAAGATAGTAAGGAATAGAAGAAAGAAGTTGGCGTTAGGTAGATAGATCAGGAATGTGTAAGTGACCAATTTCCTAATTTAGTAACAAGTTAGCCAAACTTTCTCTTCACACTTCATTAATTACCCAATCATTCAAGAAACTTTAGTCATCACGCACGTTATAAAAAGTGTTTGTTTGATCGACATATTAGGCCCTTAGGCTCTATTCCCATTGAGAGCGAAATTAATTAAAGCGCGTCGTATTTTTAAACTTTAAGGATTTTCGTCCAAATCGAGTATCGAACCTGCGCTTCAAACGCCAATGTGGTCATGTTCATGTCAAGTCGCGACTTTAACCATACGTCGATCCGCGAACTCACAGTCAATGGGAATTGAGCCTTAGAATTAAATGGCAGAATGATCCCTGTTGAAAGAAGCATTTTATAAATTATTACATATTGATAAGATGATTAATAATTTCGAGATTCTGAAGAACAATAAGGTACATGAATTATTGATAAATAATAACTCCACAGATATACATTTGTTGAGCTAAAGAAGGAAGGAAGAAATAGAATAACTTGCATGCGGTGAGAACTGACCATAAGGCGAGAAGGAAAGACATATTATTATGAGTGTTAAAAACATGAAACTTAAATATTTTATGCTTTGGTTAAATACTTAAATTAAGCATTTATTAGTATACCTGAGCATTAGCACAAGAATGTTAAGGATATGGCATAGAAATAAAACTGACTGGGCAATGTTAAGGACACAAAAAAATATAGTCTTGTCCATCGTAGTTTGAACACTATTATATCATGCTTGCTGGTATTCATTTCTGATCACCATGTATATTTAACAAATATAGATATAAGAAATAGGACCTAGACTAGACCATCTGACCTGATATAGCTTAAAAAAATCATGACTTCAGATCAGAATAGATATGAAAGGTATGTGATAATGATAATAAAATCATTATTACCTGTCTCCGAGATAACCTTGTTGCTTGACTGCCTTGAATCACAATATCATTAGCAGAGACATCCAGCCTCTGCTCCCAACCTTGCATTATTGTTTTTCCTTCTTCACTATCAATAAATTGTTGTATGTGAGCAATACATGGTCCAGAGTCAAAGTAAATAAAGCATAGATTTACTTTGTGGCAGGATATCTTTCCTCTGTCATCCAGAGCAAGGATCAGTTTATGTTTATTGAGCAGCTTGTTAACACTCCCCAGGCATTGCTCCAATCCCTTAGAGAGCTTTAATTTTATCCACATACAAAAAAATATGGCAGCTGCATTGAGGACCAGCCACAATACTCCGAGGGAAAAGAGTGTGAGGCCTGTTAGCCCCGAAAATAGCAACGCCAGGAGTACCAGGAATGCAAGAGTGATCCAACACAGAAGTACTCTCTTGTAGCAGATATTGTATAAAGTAAATCTTGCATCATTGACAAGCAATTCCATAGCATGTACATATTCTTCAACAGTTAACTGAAATTATAAAAAAACATATTATACACATTGCCTGATGAATAACTGGTAATGATATAGGTGGCATTGAATTTAATTAGCTACTTACTGTTAATCCCTGAGCCATCAATTCTTCAGGCACAAGTTCTGGACGGAAGCGAGCTGCTGTCACCCATGGCCATTTAGTATTCACAGGCAGCAACGTTACTATTATGTCACCATTTGCTGAAAAACATTACAGAAACTTAGCTATAACAGCCAGTAAAAAAAAAAAACACATTACTTACAACATCTTAAACCACTGCAATGTTATGAATTTCCAAATCATGACTCACGGTTGATAATGATACTATAAGTACTTACTAAACCCTTGACGCACGTTGACAAACTCAACGTTTTTGGAAAGTGTGGTTTGAGTCACGGGTTCTGCGTTTCTGTCTCCTCGTTCAAGATTGACGTGAACCGTTTCTGTTTTGAGTACAGCGGCGGGCTCGGACGGCGGGGCTTGAGACGTGCTTGCACTCACTGCAGCTGCTGTCCCTGGAGATGCTCTGGCCTCCGACAACGGGTCGTTTGTTTGCGAAGTTTCATCGTCGAATTTCACCCAGCCTTTCGGCGTCTTTTCCTGAGCTACTGTACCATTTATATCACTTATTTTAGTTGAATTATTCACTATATCTGAATCGCTCATATTGGAATGTGATTCTTAGAAATAAAATTAAAATGAAATCAAAATATTCCGAAACGCAACCAATCTCGCTTCAAACAACTAAACTGACAGAACAAAAGTGACAGAAGGCATTTTTTTTTTTAAGAGTCTTGGCGTGGAAACAAGTCCTTCAGCCGAAATCACTTCACAGTTAGTTTTTCATGAATGATCACGGACACTACGCACGCGTTCAAAAATTTACCTACTTGATTTGTTCAGAGGCGGGGCAAGACCTTTTGATGTGGGCAAGATATATTTTGCGAGGCCCCCTGCTGCAAGTGCGGATCCAGTCACAGAGGGTTCATATATTACTTGAGCTCTATACCTATGCGTATATAAGTGCAATACATAACAAAATAATATAAATGTAACGCGAGCGAAGCGAGCCCGACTTTTCATGAAAATAACTAGATAAACACAAGATAATTAAAATGTGATGTTTTAACTTTAACTATTCACGAAAAGATAAACACCCAAAAAAAGGAATAAACGTAACGCGAGCGAAGCGAGCCTGACAATTCATGAAAAAAAATACCTAGATAACACACAAGAAAATTAAAACATGATGCGAGCGAAGCGAGTTTGACTTTTCTCAAAATGATAAACACCAAAAAGGAAGTATAAATAAACGTACCTAATGCGAGGGAAGCGAGCCCGACTCTATGAAAATAATTAGATAAACACATGAGAATTAAAAAAACACAAGAGAATTAATATGTGATGCTTCATTTGTTCGATATTTAGAATTCTTGTCTCAAAAATTTGGCGCCCCCATGAAGCTAAACGTTTTTCTATTCTATTCTTCTATTCTATTCTAAGCTGCCCCCGGGGCACGTGCATAAAATGTTCTATTAAAACATTTAGAATACAACTTTGATTAAAACAGAAGGGCTGGCAGCACTGAACTCATTTTTTATTGAAGATACACAGCCTACGCAGACTAGTCTTATTGAAAAACTCAAAGGGGTTTCTTTAGTCTGAGTTGAAAAACCATGCGATATTTTTCCGTGGTAAAAAGTATTTTAGCTGTATTTAAGTATTTTTTAAGTCGAGTAGTATATGTATTATGAGTTTATAGGTACCTACTAGAATAATAAACATCATACAACAAACAAAGTTATTAAAAAATACGGAGGGTACTTCACATAGCTAGGAAAATACAGGGCTCTAGCTACCACTGAACTACTATTGGCTCTACCTCCGATCCTAACTATCCTTCTCCGATAATTCATTGGATAATTCGGACAACTAAAATCTTCTACACTTACGAAAACGCGTTGAAGTCTTTTATTGGTATTAAACGTACGTCATCGGGCGTTCTTATAAAAGACATCAACGCGGATCGCGAACTCCAAAAAATTGTTTCTAATGTTTGTTAATCCTCTAAGTAAGTAATGTAAAGTAATGTTTGCTAATCTCTTCCTCCTCCATTGCTAAGCATTGGCGGCTTGAAAACTCTGACCTAATCTAGGATTGGGTCTGGTTTCCCTTCCGAGTTGCGGAGGTCAGATGGCAGTCGCTCTGTGTAAAAACAAGTACCTTCGTTCAATCCCCTAGATTAGGTAGCCGACCCCGTGAGATACGGGATAAGGCTAGGGAGATGATGATGAATAAATAAATAATTAGCATAGGTAAGTAGGTACTTAATAGGTAGGTACCAAGTACAGTACAGATAGGGTAATAAAGTCAAAGTTATACATAATGCAATTCTATCTACCTAACTAAACCCTACGTACCTTGGCACGATCAGAATGCAGTGAGAGGAGGTTTAGCGTGTTTAGAGAGAATTAGGACACAATCGACGGTCGAAGACGTAGCTAATACAGGGTGTTAATTTAATTGCGTGCCATAGCTTAGGGGGTGTTTCAGTAACGTAAAAGGAGCCCATAAAAAATATTTTAAAAAAATCCAACTCAAAAAGCCTGTATATATTCTGTGGTATGGTATAGGTATATAAGTAGGTATAGTTATCTAATAATTAGATAATTATGATGTTGCAGACTCGGTAGTCTGGATGGATGATGACGGTATATCATCCATTCATCCTCACTTGCCCACCCCAATGCTTGCGTAAGTAGAGCGACGAAGAACCTATAAATATGTGCCATAAAATCACAGGCTAAACAAATAGAATAAAAGGCAGAGTTGCTGTTCTTTAAGCTTTACTTGATGCTCTCCAAATATAAGAAACTTTCTTCCTTGTACAGTCGGAAGTGGATAGCTAACTTGACCAGTCTCATTAGAGTCTTTAATTAAATGCATTGCGGTGCGAGGTGTGCAGCAAAGCAAGCGCGGAGTCCGCACGACCTTACCATATGCTAACTGCCCCGCGTCTCGGCGTCCGTCCGCTCTACCTGACCAAAATGCTGTCTGACCGGTTTTCCCGCTCACACTCATGGGCTACCTATCTCGCAAATTCACTCCCACTAGCCGGTTTCGCCCACCATACGTACGTACGTACCGTTCCACAACGGTCAGATCAGATTTTGTCCTCGTGTGCTCAGACGACTGCCGCGGTTTGGTGCTATATTTAAATGTTTACATTAATTCAGTTATCAATTGAGTTAGACTTAAACCTGATTCTGTGATGTGGCCGTGAGTTTTTAAGGATTCGTTAACATGCGGTGTTATCTCACTTTAACGGAAAGTTCAAACAAGTTACAACGGTTACAGGTGATAAAAAGCAAAACAACATGACCCAAGCAACGTCTAGAAACATGGAATCATTACCGAAACAGTTTGTTTCAGCAATGCGGACCTTATTTGATATCATGGATGATAAACATACAGGGTATGTAAGAGTTACAGATATTGAAAACCGTTGGCGAGATGATCGTACTAAGGGCTTACCTCTCGGTGTCATAGAAAGTCTTCAAAAGGTCGCCTCCCACGATGGCTTATTAACATTTGAACGGTTTTGTACCGGATTAAAAATATGTCTCCTACAGAATCAAGTACAAAGCTCTTCAAAGAAAAATGACAGACACGATGATGTTGAAAGTTCAGTGATGCAGTCGCAAATAAATGCCCAGGCGCACCGTCCTCCTTCTGCTCCTCTATTAGATATCAACGACGCACCAAACCTTGACAGAGAATGGAATGTTCTTAAAAACTCCGAAAATACGTCTCAGCAAAGAACTATTAGCATGCCCCAGTTGATAGCCCGTAAAGATGTTCCCATTCAAGATTTAAGGCACCACAATTCTGTATCAATTCCAAAACACGAACACAGGGTTTATGGGCCTCCTAAACCACCAAGGCTGGAAAAAACTTCGGCAGAAAGAAAAGAATCGTCCAGATCAAGTTATAAATCTGAAGAGGAAGCTGTGTTCGACAGCGAAGGAGTGGTTGATGTTAAAATGACTTTTGAGGAAATATCTCGTGCAGTGGAGGAGCATAGTAGAGGCCTAGGGGATGGACGACCTGCAAATGAGACTCAGTCTACATCGACTTTGCGTCGCACTAACCGCCGGCGAGAGCCACGGCGGCACACACTACACAATGGCATCGACTACAACCTGCTGAAGCGAATGAAACAAATTGAACAGGAAAAGGACGTGTTGCTGCAAGGCTTGTCCGCCGTCGAAGAAGCTCGGGAGTGGTATCTGAAGCAATTATCAGAAGTTCAGGAGAAGATGCGTTATGCAGGACGTATGGGCGCGTATGTTGTAAGTCCCGCCTGATTATCTTTATTTAGCTGGAATATAATCTAATCATACCTATAAGCCCTCCATCTTTTCTTACTTATTCAGTAGTAAAACGTACCTAATAGCTTTCCGGACATTAATAAATTGGCCACCTGTTTACAATGAGCAAGATAGAGCAAAAAAGTACTAGCATTGTTGAGTTACATTCACCTCACACAACTCACACCCGAATTGTAATTACGTACATGCTCGAATCTACTAAGTTGCAATTGCAAATCACATTTCGTTTTAAGGTTGGTGTCAACTCAATTCAATCAGCTTCAGAAGCTGTATTTTTGGACCGCTCGATTGAATCCGCATGCGAAAGAGCAACTTTCGCATGCCAATTTGTATTGAAATCGCATGCGAAAGTTAGTCTTTCGTATGCGCATTGGAGTTCGAGTGGTTCAAAAATACGGCTCCTGATCTGAGTTCCACATTGTTATATTCCAGGAGCCGTGGAGTGAAGCCCATCAAGAGCGTCTGGAGTTGTTACGAGCAAGAGTGTTGGAGCTAAACCGCCAGTTGGGCGCTCTGGCTGCAGGCTGGAGACATGGACCGCTATCTCTGCACATGAATCTCGCCTTACCGGTCGCACCACTGCCTGGAGCACCCAAAAACGCGACTGTTCTTAGATCACAAAATCGCATGTTGGCTGAGGTACGTTTCCTAATATTTCATGTACGAAATTCAATGACGCTAATCATCAGGTAGGTAGGACCCGCGGGACAATTAAGAATTTGAACTAATAATACTTAGGTGTCATTTATATAATTTACATACATACATACATATAATCACGCCTTTATCCCTAATGGGGTAGGCAGAGCGTAAACGACCTACACAAAGGTCGTTCCGCCACGTCTGGCAAATTTTGAGGGTTATTCCAGATGGATCTTAATATTTTATATAATTTCAGGAGGTGAATCGTAAGAACGAAAGGATTACAGTACTAGAGAGAGAAAAATCTTCATTGATCAGAGAGCTGTTGTTACAAAGAAACAGAGCAAAAATTATGGACACCTTTTCATAAGTTTAAAATATTTTAGTGATGGGTACATTGTACATACAAATTACAATACAAAGCATAATGATTTTTAGTATACTATTTAGTAAATGTTTAATACAATAGTTATTATTTTTGTGTTTATATATGAGAGGTGTGAATTATTTTTTGATTCTACATTAAAAGCCATAAATTGTATAATATTTTTAAATCCTATATTAATATAAAATTTTATCTTGTTAAAACTTTAATTAAGTTCATGTAATGTAAAATTATCGAAAATATAGTAAGTGTTTTGAATAATATACAATAATATTTTTATCATTAAAAGCATAGTTATAAATATATAGATAGGCTCAGTTCTGGATGCCACTTTCTATAAGTACCTAGAATTTAAAGCTGACATAAATATGTTGTCCATATGTATAACTAATTTAAACTGAAAGTAATAGGACTAATTAAAATTTAGCTTTAAAAAGTGGCATCCATTTTACTTATCATGTTTATCTTTATACCTATAGAAAATTTTATTTTATAGAGAAAGAGTATTAAATAAAAAAATATTAATTGTCTTTTACAAGAATGTAGAAAAAAATATACATATGAACTGTAACTGTGTATTTGTAAACTGTGAGGTCAAGTTGTGTGCATAAATTTTCATAATATTTTTAGAAAAAAATTGTAAGCAAAATTGAATGCTCAATTGATTTTTTTATCCTAGAAATGTAGTGTTAAATGAGTATTTAGGGTAGTGCCATATTTTATTGCTTGTAATATTTTGGTGCAATAAAACATTTAATATTTGAATTTGTATTTTAATAGACTAAAATCTAAAACTATAACAATGTTGTTTAATTAAAATTAAGCTGTTTTTTTACTGTAGAGTGAGTAGTCATACTCCCTGAAGGGCACATCATACGTTAGATAGCCCTGATCCCAAGCCCGCTCAATCGCCACCAACAATTCCTTGTGTTTCTTCTGACAAAGACCAGTTTTGAAAGGCTCCAGAATCTGTGAAAAGATAGATATTAGATGTATTTGACTTGTATTATATAAAAGTTCCAGCATGAAACTAGCTTCTCAAACAACTTGACTGAATATCCAGAAAGAAAACATATTATAATGATTCCTATGAGTAAATTTATATTTATGATAAATACACACTTTGGTTCTTAGCAAACAAAAATATCATTATTAGATAAGTAGCATATCTGAAACACCTACCTGGCCAGTGTACTCAGAAATGAATTGCTCCAATAGCTTGATGTTCCTGTGGTCAAGCACTAGATACTCATCTCTGCAAATAGGACACGGATTTCCAGTTGAAATTATTCCATTTCTCACACATGACTGCCTGGTGTGCTTAGGAGCAACACCACCTTTGTGATTCCGGCGGTAAAGAAACCAAACTGGTTTATCTCCGTACGTTTGATCGTAAGCTTTGCTTTTCAAATACCTCATACTAGTTTCCAAAGGGATGATCTTAGTTCTGTCCTTTGTGGGATCGATTGCATTTTGCTCTTCACCCTCGCCAGCAGTCTCCACTTGATCAGAATATAATCGAGTGTTTCTAATATCAGTCAGTACTATTCTTCGAAACAGGGATCGAATATTGGTTGCAAGACTCATTTTTACCCACGGGGTTAAATTAAAGGTCCTTATAATTAAATTACGATCAAATCAAAACAACATAACCTAAAAATCAGACCACAATCTGAACTGATCTGAACTGACATTTTTTTTTTTTAATAAATCTACCATTTTGGATACAAGATTGAAGAGAGCTATGCCATGGCTACACATCATTCATCAATCACCTTTAAAACCGGTTATTAAAAACGGTTATTTTAGGTTTTTAGGCTTTAGACTTGTCTAATTTTTAAACCCCTATTAGACTATGCGATTTCAAGACAGTCTTACTAAGACAGTCTAAGAGTCTAATTAGACAAGCTCGCTATTACACTGTGCTGAATACCGCATGCTAACTCATTTGCAAGGCGAACTCTGTCAGCGACGGTTGTCGTAAGAGTCATGGGAAAACTTTAGAAATACCAGAAAATTGCCGTAGCTCTTAAACCCCTATTAGACTATGCGATTTCAAGACAGTCTTACTAAGACAGTCTAACAGTCTAATTAGACAAGCTCGCTATTACACTGTGCTGAATACCGCATGCTAACTCATTTGCAAGGCGAACTCTGTCAGCGACGGTTGTCGTAAGAGTCATGGGAAAACTTTAGAAATACCAGAAAATTGCCGTAGCTCTTACCGCGACTATTAGTATGAATAAATATTAAAAATACAAAAGAAGAATATGGGTAAAGAAGTATTTACTTCTGCGAGAAAAATTATCAAATATGCAAATATTGAGTGTTTTGGAACCATCTGACTCTTTAGAGTAGGAGTTGCTAACTTTGAACATCTTTTGAAATTAATTACTCCATATAATCAAAATACAGACGTCTCTCCTGTGCGGCGGATGAGCGCTGACTGAGCGGTCTAAGCGTGCTAAGTCTTATTACACCACGCGATGTCAAGCAAGTAAGCAAGTTAGCACGGCCGAATCCACTCGATCGGTCTAATTAGACAGACTAACTTGCTAAGTCCTATTACACTATGCTAAGTCTTAGTAAGACTGTCTTGATATCGCATGGTCTAATAGAGGCTTTACCGCGACTATTAGTATGAATAAATATTAAAAATACAAAAGAAGAATATGGGTAAAGAAGTATTTACTTCTGCGAGAAAAATGATCAAATATGCAAATATTGAGTGTTTTGGAACCATCTGATCTGACTCTTTAGAGTAGGAGTTGCTAACTTTGAACATCTTTTGAAATTAATTACTCCATTATAATCAAAATACAGACGTCTCTCCTGTGCGGCGGATGAGCGCTGACTGAGCGGTCTAAGCGTGCTAAGTCTTATTACACCACGCGATGTCAAGCAAGTAAGCAAGTTAGCACGGCCGAATCCACTCGGTCGGTCTAATTAGACAGACTAACTTGCTAAGTCCTATTACACTATGCTAAGTCTTAGTAAGACTGTCTTGATATCGCATGGTCTAATAGAGGCTTCAGTTTCATGATTCACATGATTGTATTTTGTAGTGTACATCGTGTGCTGCGGTGAATCGTACATGGTATAGTTGTTGTTGAAATCGGATAAAAACTACGTATCACCGTCAATCATTAACTAGACTTAATATTTCTACTATCCAAACTAAAAATACGTTAAAAAAATAATATATATCGCTTGCCGGTTGGTCAGGTTCCTGTCAAACAATTTTGAAATTTGAAAAATCACAAAACGACTTGGTTGGTGAAATCACTGATTAGAGAAAGTGGAGCGCTATAATTTACTCTTCTGTGGGTGAAATGATTGAAGCATTTTTCAGTTTATTTATTATTTACTGTGAATATTACCTAACTTTGAAATAGTAATAGGTATTTAAGATGGGTGACATAGGAGTTGAACATTCTGTCATGTAAGTTAAATTGGTTTTGCGACTGCCTGTTTTTTTTTATTGCTGCTTCTTTGTTGCTTACCTTTATAGGAGTTAGAGCGCTATGAAACACATAGAAATAATAATTTAAAAATTATTGAAAAAGAAAAATTTTACTTTGGACTTAAATAAATTTCATACGAAATTGACCCCCTATGAGTCTTTTTCCATAGTGCCCCGTAGGCTACACTCCAACCAATTACTTCTCTTAGAGTAGGTATTATTATATGTATTGTTCTCATAGGACTGAGATATTTTCCCGAGGTAAAAAGTAGCCAATGTCCGTCTCCAGGTTACCATCTATTACCATGCCAAAGTTCATCAAGATCAGTTCAGCCGTCTAGGCGTGAAAGAGCAACATACAGACAGACTAAGTTACTTTCGCATTTAACTACTGTATATAATAAGAATACTAGTAGGTATGGATGTTCTGCTAACCATTTAATGTGCGGATTAGATTGTTCAAGCTGTAAGTATAGTGCATAAGTAAAGTACAGTTGGTTAGTTAAAATGTGTAAACAAATGGTTTTCAAGTTCAAGTTCAAGTTGCCTTTCAAACCAAATGTAGCAACTTGAATGCAAGTGTTCTACTTATGCACTGTACTTACCACTGTTCTAACGTAAACCATAAGATAGAGGTCCTGCTCAATTCATAATTTTTGTCTGTCTTTGTTGCATCTGGTTGTATATTTTGATATCAAACAAAGTAGTAGAGTGCATATTTTGACCAAAAGTGCTCTAGATTCGAAAATTTCGTGTAACCCCTACCTTATACTTCTTCTTCTTTTTGTGTCGATGGAAATATATATTAAACTGTTTTAGACCAGTGCGAAGTACATACAACTGGTACTGTTGGATTTCTTATGAGAGATGTCAGTTTAGTACACTGTGGTGTAATAGAGGGGGGCAGGGGGGGACATTAAAAATGGCGCACAAATAAAAAATCATTTTTCTTGAAAACATGCCTTGGGGTATCTAATAAAAGGGCTTTTAGAGTAGATTACAAATATATAGCACATTATAATATAACATTTCTAACACTTTGTCAAAGAAAATATTAGAAAAAATTGCGAAAATGCAGCATTTTCGAGATAATTTTTAACTGCTATCCATGCTGCTATAGATTAAAAATTACTCAAAGCATATTTGTAATATTTATTGTCAATAACAAACAATAGTCCCTGATTGGATTGTCCCCCCCTCTATTACACCACAGTGTACTGACAAATGATTCGTAATCAGGAATTCATAAGCAATCCCCCTCTTTCTACTATGCCAACGGTACCAGTTGTAGGTATAAGGTAGGGGTTACATGTTCACAATTTGATCGAAGTACTACGACGTACCCTACTAAAGATAGAAAATGTTATTATGATTAGTAAGTATGTATTATGTATATCTATTTTAACTTAGTTAACTTTAACATTTAGCAGATGTTCTATTTATGTAACCAGATTTTCCATTAATGGTTGAATTTAATTAATTATTGAATAATTAAATCATGATTTAAATCAAAATTATTTACTTGAAATAACTTTTAAATAAAGCAGCAATGTATATCAAATCGGGCCCGATGGGCAGGGAAGTGTAATCAATCAGTAGTTCAGTACCTATACTTTATATTTAACCTAGTTTAAGTCTCTTTTATAGTCAAAACTTTGACAAAATTAAAAAATCGTGATTTATTAATTATTTTTTATTCATTTCTTTATTTAACAATTCTATTGTACACAATAAAAGACATGAAAAAACACAAATATAAGGAAAAAAGACATAACAGGCACTGCTTATGATTTTCATCATGATTTTTTCTAACCCTGAACACCGGTGGTGCACTAGCTATCAATCAGTCACACTGAACACACTTAACAGAGGTAATACACTGAACTGAAGGTAACAAAACGTAAAAAGGTAACAAAAAGGACATAGGTAACATACATTAAAAAGAAATGTATTTCTGTAATTTGGAAAATAAATAAAAAAAAAAAACAGACTAAGGTAACAAAATTGACAAAAGTAAAAAAAATTACAAAGGTAACTGACAAAAGTAACAAAACGGACAAAGGTAACAAAACGAACAAAAGTAACAAAATTTACAACAGTAACAAAATTTACAAAGGTAGCAAAATTGACAAAGGTAACAAAACGGACAAAGGTAGCAAAATTGACAAAGGTAACAAAATTGACAAAGGTAAAAAAATTACAAAGGTAACAAAACGGACAAAATAACAAAACGGGCAAAGGTAACAAGACGGACAAAGGTAACAAAACAGACAAAGCAAACAAAACGGAAAAACAAAGGTAACAAAACTGACAGCTAACAAAATAGACAAACAGGTAACAAAATTGACATTGGTAATAAAATGGACAGTGGTGTAACACACTCAACAGAGGTAACAAACTGGACATTGGTTGCATTAGCTGTCGCCGGGGTGCAGGCGTGTAGGTACCACCGGTGGTGCACTAGCTAACGCCAGTCTGGAGGCGAGTACCACCGATATAGTGCACTAGCTGTTCGCCATTTAGGCAGCGTGATGCACTAGCTATTGCCAGTCTGGTCTGGAGGCGTGTACCACCGGTAGTGCACTAGCTAAATAGCTATCGCCAGTCTGGAGGCGTGTACTACCGGTGGTGCACTACCTATCGCCAGTCTGGAGGCGTGTACCACCGGTGGTGCACTAGCTATTTGCCAGTTATTATGTGAACGACTAGTATTTTACATACATACATACATATAATCACGCCTTTATCCCTATTGGGGTAGGCAGAGCGCAGTATTTTAGATGAACAATTAGTTTTTTAGGTGAACGATTAGTTTTTTAGGTGTATGATTATTATTTTAAGTGAACGTTTTAGTATTTTAGGTTAACATGTTTAATGCGACGTTATATAACTTTGAGTGCGACATGTTTAGATGAACTTTTCAGTTTTTTTAGATGAACAATCAGTAAATTAGGGGAACCTGTTTAAGTGAACAATTAGTTAATAGTGCAACAATATTAAAGATTCCCCAAAGAAATATGCCTTTAATATCTTAAATAACTATACAAATACAAAATAATTTAAAACTGAATTCATAGATTTTTGAAATATCGCTTTCCTGAGTTGTGAATCCAGCCTACTAAAATCGAAATAAAATAACACTCTGTATTCATGTTTGAGGAAAACTATGAAACTTTAAATTGAAGCACTTTAAATAAAGAATCAGTACACTACCTATCCTATCTGTGGATGTCTTGATAACAATATTTCATGGTCATCCTAAAACTAAAATGTTAAACCCAATGTTTATTGGAAGGATTTGATTTAATCCTCGTGCATGATTGACCCTTTCGAATAAGGCCATAAGACGATTGACCCATTCCAATAATGCCATAAGAGATTTTTCGGATTTTAGCCCGTTGTTTGTTTCCCGGATGCGACAGGCGTTTTTCCAAAAATATGTATTTTAGTGGAATAAATAAAATAAGGTAGTAGACTTGCTATGCAAAACCATAGCATCTATAAAAGCAAGTCTTCTAGAGATCATTAGGTAACCAAACCAACATTAGTGCAATTGCAGGAAGTAACACATAAATCGAAAATTTGGAACGGTAACTAATGGCGCCACCACTTCTATTTCGGTGTATTGTGCCGCGGACAGCATCCGCCCTCCGTCGCCCTCCGCCCTCGGAGCCGGCAGCTCGTTTCCTTCCCTTTGATCTCTATTCCCACGTAGATGAGCGTCAAAATTCACCGCGTGTTTGAACGCGCACGATAGACGGCGAGCGCTCCCGACTCCCGCCCGAACTCCTGTCCTATATTCAGTTCGGCAGTACCCCGTGCACGGTCATCTCGTTCTTTGTGAACGCTCAAACTAAATACGACGTCATTCACTAGTTCACCGCGATTTTGTTTATTTACGTGTTTACTAGTATTGTACACGTGTTGTGTTATTGTTAAATATTTACTAATCCTTAACTAGTTAGTTAATGATGCAAATTATATTGTGCATGAACCAAATAAAGCAGCGTTATCTATCAATAGGTTGTCGAGTGTCAGTGTAGCAGTCAGTGCTCTTTTGATCTTGTCTGTGCATTATTGCTTGTTTTTGAGTGCGTGTTGATTAATTCTACGGCGTTTTGTAATTTTGTTTTAAATATGGCAACGCTCCCGCGGGTGCACGGATCTAAACACGGAAGTAATATATCTACTCCATTTATGTGAGTACCATTTATTTAAGTTTAAATAGGCCACTGACGCCCTGCCTACCCTGTAAGAAACGCAGGCGTGACTTGATGTATGGTTGGGTTGTGTTTAATTACCTACTTGGTACATAACTTTAATGCTTAGGTACCGCTAATTATCGCTTTTGTGTGGGTAGGAATAGGAAGTTAAGAGCAAGTACTTCTTACCAACTGCTAGCGCCACTTTCTTCCTTGCCCTTTTCCCGTATTTCACGGGGTCGGCTACCTAATATAGGGGATTGAACGAGGGTACTGGTTTTTATTTTTACACAGAGCGACTGCAATCTGACCTCCGCAACCCAGAAAAGAAACCAGACCCAATCCTAGATTAGGTTACACACAACCTTTGAATTTCTTCGTAGGTGTGTGCAGGTTTCCTCACGATGTTTTCCTTCACCGTAAAAGCGCCGAATAAACGTACATTTGAAATTCGAAAATCGAAAAACATATTGGTACGTGGTGGGATTTGAACCACGACCACAGAAGGCCGCGGCCCTATCCACTACACCATCCGGGCTACAACTGCTAGCGCCACTCGCATAGTTAAATAATAAATCATATTTAATGAAATACGTATAATGTTGTATCATCACTCTTATTACAGGGAGGAAAATAGAGGTCGGTCGTATCTCGGAAAATGGGTCAGAAGGAGATTTATTTTGATTACAGGAAATTGTTGTAAAAAAAAAATAAGGATTATCCTGAAAAATTATGTAAAACTACTTAGTTTTTTTATCAGCTTTTACTTTTCAATGAAAAATCAACTAATCCCATATTAGGACTTCTAAACCGTCTTTTAACTACCATTTTATACGACATTTATATGATTTATAAGTATAAATAGTTGTACTGACGAAACAAACATGTCTTATATTTATAAAACTTAATTTTGTTCGCAGAACGAGTCCAAGAAAACTACAAGAGATGTCTCTTCCCACACAAGAAGGACACGGTAAGCATCGAACAGTATTAGGGAGAAACAATTTCAGGTTTTAGTTTTGATTTCAGCACATAACCATGTTTGTGCTAGAGTCTGTCTAATGAGTCGTTGCACACGAAAATGGCGCTTATTTTAAAAATCTTTCACATTTAAACACAGAAAAATTACAATAAATCTATTTTGATACTTTTATACAAAAAAAATACTATTTTGATATTTCCATACAAATGAAATAAAAGTATCAAAATAGTTTTATTGTAGTTTTTCTGTGTTTACATTTAAAGTTTTTTAAAATTATCGCCATTTCCGTGTGCAACGACTCATTAGACAGACTCTACTGGGGTATGAATAGGCGACTTGGTATTACATCCAATTTCAAATATTTAATTTATTTTCAGACGTTACATCAGCTAGTGGCATAAGCCTGAAGCAATACGAAGATCAGTTAAATGGTTTACGTAAAGAGAACTTCCACTTGAAACTGAGGATATATTTCCTCGAGGAGAAGCTTGGTACTGGTGCACCACCTGCAGTACAGGTTAGTATCACCATTAAAACTTTAGGTGCAGCTGTTAATCGGTGAAGGAAAACATCGTGAGGAAACCTGCATACACCTACGAAGAAATTCAAAGGATGTGTGTGAAGCAGAGTCGACCAAAACTGGGCGTACGTGGTCGACTAAGGCCCGATTGCCTTAAATTCAGGGTAGGCTCGTGTCCCTTGATGGGGACGTATATTATATGAGCTGATGGTATATAAGATTCCGCAGCCGACATTGACACGACACCAGAAAACAGCAACAGACGAATATCGTAGCGACCTAGCGGAACGCTGTACCTAGAGAACGTATTTTATTTTCATTCATAGAAATTAGTCGTCGCTGCAGCTTATGATTATGATAAAGGTAGGTACACGACCTCAATTTAATTGGAAACGGATTGCAATCGTCGCGGGAAAATAAGTAAACAAGTACACTGGCGAAAGGTCTCAAAAGCGGCTAATGTGCTTCAAACACTTGGGCCTTAATATTGTTTTCTTTCAGGGTTTACTGGAACACAATGTGAGACTTCAAGTGGAGGTGGAAGAGCTCAGGAGGCAGCTGACTGACAAACAAGAACTGCTCGCAGCTGCCGCTGAAGCCATCGACGTTTTGGAACAACAGGTACTATTTGTTTGTGTGGGAAAGATCACAAGTTTCCAAGATTATCAGTATCAATAAAACAGAGAAGCTAAATGTAGTTGCAACCGTATTGATGCTAAGACCGAACTATGTTAAAATAATTTTTGGCGAATATAAAAGCACGGACCTGTAAGATTGTTAACGGCTACAGGACAAATACATCTTCACGATAAAATCATACGACATTTTTTTTTCCATATGTTTATCCTTTATCAACTGTGTTTAATAAATAACATACAATTCCTTTTTTCACACAGGGATCTATTTCTAACGACAGTGTAGACGCTTCCATGATGAACAACACAGTTCCGAAAAAAGATGGGAAAAGTCAGGTAGGTCATTATGGCGGTATCTGACGATTTGTGAGAGATTAATTTTAGAACTCTCGTTTAACGTGATACGAAATGTTTCAGGTCGTGGAAAAGAAAGATGTTGCTGACGAAACATGCGCTGAATCGGAGTCTGCTGGGTAAAATCTTATTTTATCTTATCTTATAATATTGAGTTTAAAAAAAACAAAGTAATACACAGTTAACTAACTTAATTTACATTTATTTGCAGTGACTTCTTGGGTGAAACTGTAAACAATGAAGATTTGGTATGTATCACCTGACAAAGGTCACCTAATGATTCGATCTATTTTTGTGCGTATAATAATAAACCTCATATGTTGTGTTTACAGGACGAACTTACCAGACTGCGACGGGAAAACCGCAAAGCTCTACAACTGATAAAAGGATGTATGAAAAAAATACAGCAACAGGACAAAGAAATGAAGAAACT
This sequence comes from Scrobipalpa atriplicella, assembly GCA_029255725.1. Classification (NCBI taxonomy): domain Eukaryota; kingdom Metazoa; phylum Arthropoda; class Insecta; order Lepidoptera; family Gelechiidae; genus Scrobipalpa; species Scrobipalpa atriplicella. Next base: position 32,612 of record JARACY010000731.1, on the reverse strand, counting down.
GAAACTGGTACGGAAACATTTATTTGCCCATCATGGTGTCGTATGCTTTTTATGATCTGGTAACCATATGGATAAGTGTGGTTGGGATATAAAACATGTTCTTTCCGGTTTTAGAATAAGGAACTGGCGTATGCACATGTCAGCGATTCGCAGATGGAAAAATATGAAGAAATACTGAAATGCAAGGATGAACACATCAAAGATCTTGAAAACAAAGTCAGAGAACTACAAAAAAGTATTGACACTGTCCAGAATCAGGAGTCTGCAGGGTAAATATCCGAGTGTTTCGAAACATCTGATTTTATTAAACCTATTAAGTACTACTCGTGGTTAAAGATGGTGGCAAATCAAATCCCAGACATGTCGTTCTATCGAGGTTATTATAAATAAGTCGTGTAATTTTTGTTTCAGCAATTTGCAAGAGTTATTGACGCGACGTTTGCAGGGGTTGGCCTATTTCCTGGATAAACTTTTGTCTCACAAGTAAGTAAACCAAAAAATTATCATTGTTATTTTAACCATGTTAAAATTACAGCCAGCTAAATAGAATGATTTTTTCGCAGATGCGTGCTCGGAGAGGACAAAAAGAAGTTAGCTGAAAGCATATTAGAACAGAGTTTGGCCTTACCAGTGGGCTTGAAGCTAGATGAATCAATGGCTCCAGAAGACTTCACACTGGATGAGAGTAACCTTGATATTTCGCAATCATTGAGAATGGAAGATCTGACCATGATGTTTGGACATCACATGGCATGCAGTGATGATAACTTGAGGAATCAGTCGAGGAGACTTTCAAGGCATGTTCCTCAAGCGGATATTATGTCGGAGTCGGAGTGCTGGTCTGAACCGGACAGGAACGTGTCTCTAGCTCGCGTCGGCTTGTGTGACACGGGACTTGCAGCACGTGAATCAGTTTCAGAGTGCACTCGGTACCGCTCAAGGCGCTCCAAAGTTTCATACGGCTCCAGATCCGAAGACAATAAAGCATCTAATGAAGGCGCGATGCTCGATGAGATAACCGAACTGAGCAAGCGAGTTGAAGAGCTCGAAGATGAAAAGAACGATCTGAACAGTAAATTAGACTTTGCCATGACACAAATCAGAGACCTCATCACAGAAAAAGACGAATTAAAAGCGTTACTAGCTACAGAACGTGCTCACGTAGCAGAGTCAGATAAAAATGTAGAAGTTATGAAAAATACTGTTCTGACTTTAGAATCGAGAATAAAAGATGTCGAACAGCAACTGACCGAAGCCCGTCAGCTTACTGAGAAAATGCGCGCTGAAAGACAAGAGTTGGAATCTACCTTCATAGAAACAGAACGTTCCCTTCGGCGCGCTGCAGACGAAGCTACCGTCCAGGCTTCACAAGCCGCATTGGAGCGAGCTCGAGCACAACATGATAGACTACGCGTAGAAAGAGAACTGGAAGACATTAGAGAAAAACTAAACGCTGCTGCAGCAGCAAACGCTCAATTAGAAATTGAAGTGGCTAGAAAAGTAGCCATGGAAGCGGAGAATAAAATAGTAGCCTTGCATGAAGGTCTCCCGTCAGAGGAAGATAGGCCAACGTCGCCGGACCAAGGCATCGACAGTGACAGGCTATCTAGTCTAGAACAGAATGATGCTGTTGCTTTATCTCCTCGTAAGTTTACCTTATCTTACCAACAATATTATTTTATATTATTTGTATTATGAAGATAATGATATACCTATGCATATTATTTTGTTCCAGGTTCGTTGTATGAAGAAAACGTAACGTTGAAACAGAAGCTCGCCCGAACTAAGGCAACCCTTGCCGAAACTTTAGCGCAGTTGAATGCCGCAAATCTGAGGAAAAGGAGTGTACAGCGGGCTATTTGTCGCGAGATCCACAAAACTCAAGGAGTTCTACGTAAAGCACGGGATCAACTTGAGAATCCAAACCCAAACACTTAAATAACTTATTTCTATGAAGTTGTGTTATTTTAAGGACCATAATATTAAGCCTTTAGTAGACTTCGATTGCGTGTTCAATTCTGTGATTCGGCGTAGTATAAGGTTGATAATTAAAAATATTTTTATCCTTTAATTAAAAACGTAATAATTTTAACTTGTACTACAACTTGTATTATTTTATTATGAACGGTGCGATGATTGTATTAACTTCTAATTTTTTTTAAAATAAATTGACGAAAACTATTTAAATTGTTTGATTTCCTCTGAATACTGGCTGAATGTAAATAATCCTTTGCTTTTTAATAAGTAAATAAATTATGGCGCCGAACGACAAAGACCGCGAGCTAGTTAGCTTTAGCTTTGTTTCGTGTTTCGTTCCGCGTTCGGCATTTCGGCAATTTGAAAACAGCGAAGAGCACGGAAAAATGCAAAATCTCTACGAATATAATGTTATCAACCCAAATTTTGATAAATTAGGGTACATTGTAGCCGTTGCAAACTTGAACGATAAGCACGACAGATCAGCTCCATCCAATTTTCATTGGAAAATCCTGAAGTGCAGGTAAGATTAATTTTCTGTGACAAAGGCCTTGAATAGTTTTTAGGATTCATCGTGTAATTAATTATGTATAATGATTTCAGAATGATAATATTTTCTAATTCCTCGATATTGGCGTGCCCTGACAAAAACGACGCCAAAGAAGTCCATATAATTTTTAACAAAGTTGGTGACGATTTCGACAAGCTCAATTCTTTGTTCTTGAAATTTTCTCTCGCACAGGTGAGCATAAATAAATAAATCGTGGTTAGGCTTCCGAAGTTTGCTAAAGGTATTCTGCTGGGAATCGTAAACAAAAAAAATTGTATTCTTACCGTGTTCTTACTTGCTTAGTTGCTTACTAAAGGAATCTCTATATGCACTTCTTGAGTGATTTTTAGGAAGGCGCTATACGGCTGGTGACGCCAGAAATATTTCAGAATTGTTTCCAATACACGATGACTGCGAAATTAGCTCCAATTTGGAACACGCTGGGCTATGAATATCTTATAAACAACAGAGATTTTCTTACAACCAGCGAACCACAAGAAGGCATGAGATATCGCGTTTCTTCAAAAGGTAAGGCACCTTTTCTTAACTTGTTGTATCGTTACTTGAGGAGTTTTTGAAACCTTCCTAAGGGAATAGGTATATTCTTCACTGAAAAACAAAAATAATATAATTTTAATCCTAAGCAAAATGTGTGGAGCTACGACTCGACCATATTTTGATGAAGTTCATGCTCATGAAAAATCTTCCAGATGACATGACTACACTGGAATTGAAGCCAGTGAAAATACACATAATCCGATCAGATGAGGACTTTCGACCCGGGGAGTGGATAAGGGTGCTACCGAGGTTTGTAATTCAGGCTATAGCCTATTATAATAAGTTAGTGTAATAAACGGAATCTACCTAGTAGACTGTTTGTGCTCTGTCTGCCTACCCCGTAAAGGATGAAAACGTGATGTGTATGTATGTCAATAATAATAGGTAGGTATCCTATACTGCTGCCACTACATCTACATCCATGTTGTAGAGTCTACTTCATCAGTTATTTTTATGATGTTCGCGTTGATGTCTTTTGTATGGCGTAGCTGATCGAACGGCGTAGCGCGTAGCAAGTTGCGTAGTAGCTTCGTAGACTGTAATACCTCGCTAGCTGTTTAATTCAGAAATCTTTACTGCATTGTTTTATTTTCTTACGTATAGGTATAGGTAAACTTTGAATATATAATCAAGTAAACTACGGTCTACCTATGTTATACCTACTATTACTGTTGTATATTCTATAGGTACCTACCCTAAGCTGTATCAATTGTATTTCATGTTCTATAATTTGTACCTATTTCTTTCTAGCTTATTCAAAGCTACAATAAATGATTGTTTCGATGAATTGCCCCCATCGGCAAGTTTTAAAGCGTACAAAGATCTTCGCCGTCACTGGAAAAACATCGTAAGTTAACTATAACTACCCATCAGCATCTATCATATTTATGTGTACGAAAAACTGTACTTGCCCTTTACTAGACTAGATACATGTTAGAATAAACAGTAAGTAAAAAATTTGCTGACCAAACTTTAGTCTGTGAATCTATCTTTAAGAAACTGAACAACTTTCCCATGAAACATGAAAAATTTCGACCTATGTTGCTATTGCTATGGGGAAGTTGTTTAGTTTCATGGGTAGGTTCACACCCTAAAGTTTGTTCAGCTATTTTTTTACTCCCTGTATTTGTGTACTTTTTGTGCAGCATGGCTATCGCCTGCCTGAAGAGGTAGGGTCTTACTGCAGCGTCCAGTTTTGGCGCGGCGAACCGCTGACGTACCCGAAGATATGTGTCGTGCGGAATTTCCCGATCATCACGCCAATCCCGAAGAATGCTGAAGTAGGTAACATAAAGGATATGAAGGAAAACCTTCCCACAAGCAGATAGGGGTTGCTCAGTTAACGAAACTGAAATAAATTTACGAAAGTTGTTCAGTTTCATTCCCTATCAGTTTGCGGGAGAACACCATTTTTAAAAATATTTTACCTATTTGATTAGTCTTATATGCCGTGAACTGCATACTTAGGTACTATGATTTTATTTTATTATGATTTTTTTTTTTAGAAAACCGTGCTGGCAAGATTTCTTAGCTGCTTGAAAAGCAAAATGAGTCATATGCTTGGAATACCTCTTACGATCGTTCAGAAGGACCAACCGGAGGCGTTTGTTGTTCCTCAGGTGGGTAATTAAATTAAGTAATTAGGTAAACCGTATACTCTAATGGGAATACCATGCATGTTCTCGTCCGGGTATAAACTAATCTTAAAAGATTGGACGAATTTGGATGTAAATTACAAATTGACGATGATCTGGAAGAAAATTCCTACGGGAAACCTCATATATAACCGCTCATAAAACTGAGCGTAGACCTGCGTGGTTTCAAATACTTATTATACATTTAATTCTGTAAATATTTACTACTTCAATGATTTTTGCAGGCTGCCAGCGCTTCTGAAAAGCTCAATGAAACTCAAGCTGTAAGTCTCTGTACGCCGACTCAGTACTCTCGTTCAAATATTAAGTTTAATTAAAGTTATATAGGATAAGTTACAGAAATAAACTAAGCATGTTCTAATACTGAATTAATTTATTGTAATGTTTATGTCAAGTAAAATATTTAAAATATAAACTTAATGATTTACAAAATTGTTTTCATTCAATATCATTTATCTATCACAATATTCAAGTTACTATCCTTAAAATCGAAATCATCAGGCGAAAAACATGGTTGACCTATCAGCTATAACGTTGAATATACGGAATACCCATCACTATGCCACATTGAGGAATTAAAGGATTCTTTTGATAAAATTTGTCAATATTGTAAGATTCGTAAGTAATTATTATATCACAAAATAATGGTTACATTTTCCCTCCGTGTAGCATAGTCGTGAACGGACACCCTGTAGTATATCTAGCCTTTACTAATAATAATAAAAAATGTTAATTGTTTTTTCTTTCCCTTCTCACTGATCGCACGCACCTAATAAGATTTGATTAGTTCTTCTGTCTACAAATCCTACAGTTGAAATATTCAGTGCTTGCGCGAAGGTAGGGTAAAACCCGAAGTTCATGGTTTTTGACTAGAAAAAGTTTTCAGAAAAATAGAATAGAAAGAGAGAAGCGCAACGCCACTTCGCAAACACTAAACATTAAAACCGCTAACAACATTAAAGTCGGTACTTAAACCTATAGTAGGTATAGATAGAAGCTGAGAAAAAAAATCAATACCCCAAATTAACACTAGCTAGAGAAATGCGTTCTCAGCAGTCAAAATGTTAATTGACAAGTAAGTGAAACTGCGTGAAAACTGAAAGATTGCTCAGACAACAAAACTGAAGTTTCCCCAAATGTTTTCATTTCTTTTTGTTTTGATTCGTCGACAAAGCAACGCCTTTCAGTTTTTGTTACACCACCGTCCCTTACCTACAGTCCATACCTTTAGTCAGTCAAAGTAAACATACTTATCAGTAATTATAACGGAGTAGGCGGCGATGATACCATCATGACGGTGGTTCTCGGCGGAGTCAAGCCCGACTGTCCCGCGGTCTGGTGGAAGAACCTGGCTACCGAAGGAGACAGGTTCCTTTGTGGATGCGGCGGCGGGTTGAGCGTAGGCTGAAACATACAAACCACGTTGGATGAGACTGGATGATACATTAAATTTTAGTGTTATTTTATTTTACATTTTAGATTGTATGAGGCATTAAATTTTATTAATATATGTTTTGTTTTACAAAATAAAATTAAAATACCTACATACGTTGTGTATTGTACTGGATCGTATCTTCTCGACAGATCTGATATTTTTTTGTACTGTACCTACGTATAATTATGTAAGTAAGTGGTAGGGTCGTAAAGTTTAGGCATGGATTTAGATAAGAAAACTGATTAGATTTTTACCTGTCTTAGTTGTCTTGATATCCTAGGACTCGGAGATGGATTCGGGCTGACGTTAGTTCTGCATCGCGTTGTTGGAGAATTCAAATAACATTGTAACTTGTATCCTTTTGCGAGAGCTTCGACTGTTTTTCCTGTAAAATAGATAACTTGGTTAATCAAGTCCAGTAGTAAACGGTACTTTTATTATTGTATAGTTCTAAATACGGTATGTTAGTAAAAGTAAGTAAGACGGAGAGGAATAGAGACGAAACTAACCAGTTAATGTTGTAGGTATGTTTGTATTCAGCCGGCCAGTTTGCAAAATCTTGATCAATGCTGCCGTGTTGTTGAAAATAATAGCCACAGCAGCGCCATCAGCTAATTGAGAGGAGTCGCAAAAGGATAACAGAAATGTCCATTTGTCTGTATCCCAGTGAGCCGCCGAATAAATTGCCAGCTGTAGGGTGGACGCACCTTAACAAAAAATACGAATTAGCCTTATCAAATAAAATACAAAGGAATTGTATCAAAACGACAATAATTCAGTCAACATACCTGATTCACCCAGCAAATGTGGGTTCGCTCCATATTGAATAAGTGTTTTAACTACGGAGTATGCGCCATGTCGCGCCGCTAGTCTAATAGGCCACCCACCTTCGAAATTAGGGTCTAAACCGTTCTTTATTAAGTCTTCTAGTTCTTTTGCGTTATCACAGTAAATGCATTGCTTGATTTTGTTCTCCATATTAAAAAATAAGTACAGTCAATTAATGCTGATGCCGTTACTGTTTATGGCCGACTGGTGTGTTTCAAATAAATTGGTCTACCGACTACCATTTAAGATAACGTACTAATTTTCCTATTGGGTCTCAATTTAAAACAAACGAACTACCCTCAATTGCTTTACAAATTGTTTGGGAACTTATCAAAATTAATGATGTTTTTCTGCATAAGGGCACAGAATAATAATTATAGTATCTAACGATAGTAATGGATAGGTACCTATGGGCGCGATTATACCTGTTTGTATCAGTAATAAAAGGATTAGGAAAATTTTATTTTTTTATTATTCAAATTCGCACCTAATCTAATCTAGTCACTATAGGCGGTTACATTAAAATTACGATACGATGATCCTCGATGAAACGAAGTATCTGATGATCTTTTTCGCTCATGTTGCGGACTATTCTTGCCAATTTTATCATCTATGCGTCGATCTGTATTCTCTTTCTGGGATTCATTCCGCCTATCTCTTTTCTCATATTCACGTTCGTGTCTGTCTTCTTTCATGTCGATCTTTACTTCTGTCGGGCCTGGAATCTTTCTTTTCCGGTCTTTCATCTCTTTGAGAATCTCTCTCGTCACTTGCGCGTCGTCTCTCTACTCGACGAGATCTCTCCTCTCTATCTCTCCTTTCCCGCCGGGATTCTTCGCGACTGTCCCTTTCTTCTCTTCTTCTGTCCCGCCTGTCACTCGATCTCGAACATCTTCTTCTTCTTGATATTTCTACTTCCGGAGATTCTGACCAGCGCCAGGAACGAGGTGGGGTTCTACGGGACCTGAAAATTAATTGAATTCCAGGTCTTTATTTTATTTTATCTTTAGTGATATTTTCAGCCTATTAGTCTCAGTTCTGCCTAAATGAAGAAGCATTTATTTTAGGTGTTCGCGTTGATGTCTTTTCTTCAAACGCTCCGACGTACCTACGTGTAAAAGATTTCAACGCGTGATCGTAATTTCGTATGTAAATAGGTTTGATGTTGTGCCCATAATAAAGACATTTACTGTACCTTTCTGAATATTCCTGGTTTTCGCGAATGGAGTTAAACAAATTGTTTGGATTTCGAAAAACGTGCAGGAAATTGCATGCGCGGCCCTTGGGACATCTCTTCCTCGATTGAAGACCTGAAATTGATTAGATAAATTATTCAGTAATATTCTACATGATAATAATTTGCACTTGTTTATAATTTCGTATGTTTAGTTACCACAAATAGCGTTCTTCCAGGAGCTTATAAGACAGAACTGCAGCGATAGTTGCTTCCCGCCGTACCATCTGGTATGCAAAGCCCTATAAGCCGCCACAGCACAGCGCAACTCAGCGAACTCCACGTAAGTATTGCCGCGAAGATGCTTCTCATAATTGTTGCATATCTATAAAAAAATACAGTTATTAAAAATAAACCCGTCATCATTTGAAATTAAAATATTTTTTCACAATAATGTTCATACTTACATCTCAACACTCCGTGAAAATCTGAAGACTTTTCATGAGTAATTACTTAATGAAAAATTTGGCCTACCTCAGTTGTACATTAGTAATTTTTTTTTGTTCTATTAATTATTATCCTCATATTTAACTTCCCAAGGAATTAAATTGCATTCAAGCGAACAAGAGGAAACCAGTAAATAGGTACATGATATTTTGTTTGAAAAAGTTGAGTAGTTACACTCTCACTGAAAAGTAGAGTTTGAGTGTAACAAACATTTCCAAACAGAATATGCCTACTTGAGTATTTTGATTGTACTTCCAAGTGTACATAGAATTATTAGTTATTTAGCTAAATAAAAAAAAATTATGGCAAAGGATACCTTGAAGTTTGAACTACCCCATTAAGCTCACCTTAAACTGAGTTATTCTACCAAATTTTTCAAACTCTGGCAGGACATCATAGAAAAATTCTTTATATTCCTTGTATGTGTCACTATCTTCATATTCCAACATTATATCTGGGTCATGTTCGTCTGCATTCTCTAATCCAAAGTGGGAATAAAAGTTTGTGGCCAATAAAACCTGTAAAAAGAACAGGTTGCAATTATAAAATTAAAAATTAATACAGGAAGATGATCATTTGATAATATGTAACATACATTACTAATGCCAGGATATCTATGGTTTCTTGAACATTGATCACCAAATCTACAACAAGCAGTTTTGGAGAAGAATGGGCAAAGGTCACAGTCTGGTTTGGTTTCCCGGGATACAAGGAGTTCATCTGGAGGTGCTTTGTTATCACCGGCAAGGAACTCTTCTAAATGCTTCATGAAAATTTCTTGCTTCCGCTTGTTCTCTTCTTCTATTTCCTTTAATCTCTTTTCTTCTTTCCTTTTATTTTCTTGTTCCAACTCCCATTCCTTAAAAAAAAAAAACATTATAATGAAAAAAATGTTTTCACCATACAAATTGTCTGATTGAGATGATAATACAAAATTATTATGTAACAGGGAAATCAATACTTTTTTTTATTTTGGACAGTTGTTCAGCTTTATTGACTGAACAACCCCAATCAGTTTGTGGGAAGCTATTCCCTTTAACAGGATTTAGCAACAAAAGCTTCATATCCACTGTACCTAGGTATACATAAAAAAAAACAGAATAGAATCTTACCAGTCTACGCTTCATCTCTTCTTCAAGATGTTTTATCCTGAGCCTTTCCTTCTGTTCCTGCAATTTCCTCCACTGGTCCATAGCTACTCTGTCTGCTCTTAGCCATTTCTCATTCTCTATCAAATTTGATCTCTCAATCTGCTCTAATTCAAACAATTCTAATTCCTCTTGTTGTTGCATTAGTTCTTGATACTCTGTAGAGTTGCAGTCTAGAGTACCATCTGAAAATTTTGAAGATATTTGTAAGTCTGCTAGCTCTATTATAAAATTATTAAATATTATTGGATTACAATGGTTCATACCTCTTGCTTTGGCCTCTTGAGTCCTTAATCTTCGCCTTCTTTCTTTCTTCGCAATTTTTCTCCATTCCCTGTGCCTGTGCAAAGTAGAAGTGATTTTGTTATTATGTTATTGTGCTCTTAGTATAATTTACATAAATAATTAGGTTTTTACCGAAATGATAAGGATTTGCAGTTAACCGAACATTAAATTAATTAATTATGACAAACGACAAACCTTCCCATATCCTTAACTTCATTCAGTACACCTTGGACTTGAATAATAGGGCTTTAGGGAATTTCTTTTCAGTGTAATACAGTTAAACAAAGACTAAATAACGATTATTTTTAGCTCGCTACACCTGAAAATAAATACAACACAGAAAAAAGCTTTTCCCTTGGCTTGAATTTCCTCCGTCATTTACGTAAACAGCTGATTATTCTTTGGTTTTTTGTTGTAAAAAAAAGAAAAGCTACTTGGCTGTATCTATACTCGTGCGCATCATCATTGTACGTTATTCATTGCTGCTTTTGTTTACAAAGTGTAAACTGGTTTGTTTATCTAGTGGCAATGAACTTACACAAACCAATGTTTGTGTAAGAAATGAAGCGCACTAGTAGAAAATATACCCATATTTGTGAACGAAAATGTCAATTATTTTAGGTTATGTTGTGATTGTGACCAAATAAAGTTCTTTTTTTTACTATATTTATTAAATAAAAGAATGATTGTTTTAAGATCACTACTGTTCCCCCTAATCAAGGGGCCTTCCTCTATCTCAAAAAGTTTAAACCCATTCAGGATAGTACTAGTCATAAGGCCCAGTGTTTCTTTTTGTAAACACACTAATACTGCAATAATTAACCAATGTAGAACATTAGCATCTAAACCATTTAGACGCAGCAGATTGAATAGCAAATATGACGAAAATGATGCAGGTAATATTGACTGCAAGATGCAGGACCTCCGTTATAGTCTATAGTTCAAACCCTAATATTTCAAATTCTTTTTCAGATGCTGATAATATAGCAAAATCACAATTGATTTCTAAATTAAATTTCAAATCAGATGAAGACGCTTTACCATTTACAAAACTCCCAGTTAGAACTTTACTTCATATTTACAAAGTCACAAAGAATGATGAGAAGAATGGTTACTGCAAAAACAGATTGTATTACATAGCAGAACGCATCAAGGTGTATGAATGTCTTACAATAATTTTTGTTCTTATGGTTGTAGTATTATATTTTCCGTTTCCCTGCCGCTCACCAACCCGCCTGCCAAGCGTGGTGTGGTGAGTATGGCATATACCCCCAATTTCGGGGAGACCCATGTCCAGCAGTGGACTGTTTTGGCCGATGATGATGATAATTATATTTTAAATTTAGTTATTTTATTACAGTGTTCCCCATCAGTCCTCAGTGAGCGCCTCGCTCAAAGAACTTTTATATATAGTTTATCTTTTGACTGGCTCGAGAGTTCTATCAATGTTTTATTAGGTAAACTATCTGCTATCTTGTTTTACCGGCTGCTGAGTTGAACTATCTTTATTTATTGTATAAAAATTATCATATACATTTTAATCTTTTGACCCATATTAAATTTTCAGAAATGAATGTTCCTACTGACAGATTATTGAGAGACTTATGGGTATTAAAATATCATCATGCCACTATTCGTGAAAGGCTGCAAAGGATAAAGGAATTAGGTATTGATACTAGGAATCCTTGGATGGTTCGATGTTCAGAAGATATATTACAAAGGTAATTTTTTTATTATACCTAACGCAAAAATAAATTAACTACTGTACTGTACTAAATCACTATCTGTATTTCCAGATTTATTTGTATAACGAAAGAAACTAAGCGCATTCTTGGTGATACAGAGTCAACACAGTCATACATAGCTAACAGGCTGAAAATATCTACAGAGGCAATACAGGACCTGTGTTACAGAATACCTGCACTCAGAACTATAAGGGTCACTAAGGTAATTTTTATTTCTTAAATAATAATATCGCCAGTATTAGTATGAATGGTATGGCTAATCTTATTTCAGGTTAAATCATTCTTAGATTTCCTTGAGAATGAAGGTTTTAAGATAGAGGACATTGCCAACAAACCGAGGATATTGACTGCATCACAGAAGACTGTAAAACAAAGATTAGAAAAACTCAGAAAATTAGGACTATCAGAAATTAATCTCAATGTACTTTGCAGAAGCAGAAAAGATTTTAAAAAGTACTGTGATTCTATTGAATCAGCTGTTCCTTATTCTTGTAAGTATGAAGAAAGTTGTGTGTGTGGCTGGTAGATGTTACAAAAAGAGTAAATTTTGTTTATCATTTTATTTTCAGCTGGCGATAATACATAATACAAAAATGACAACACTTTAAATTGTAAATAGGTATGAATGGTAAAATAAAACTGATTATGATTAGCAACAAAATGTTTCATTCAATAAGTACATACCCAAAACCAGATAATTTTATGAAACAGGGAAGGGACTTCATAAAAAATAATAATATTTAGAATAACTTAAAATGGAAATACCTAATGACATCTAATGATTAATTTGCCTCAGCCATAAAAATGTCCCTGGAATGAATTATGAACTAACTCACTAGCATTTAACTATATTAAACACTATAACTATCCAAATAGAGTGAAATGAAGTAAAAACATCATTTACAAAAGGAATTACGGCCTTTATTGAAATTAATATTACTAAAGGTTGCAATTTTATTTGTGGTCTTAAAATGGATTAAATGTTTGTAGAATAATGAAAGCTCTGTCACAGGAGCTCGTTATTACTTTGAAAATGGTTGAAAATATATGGATATGCGTGACAGTAGATCCATCTAACTGTTCCCATACACTTCTAGCATCTGTATGTAGTGCTGTGATATTTTATTTATATTAAACTAACTATGATAAAATTACATTATGTGAGGTTTGAGTAGCAATCCATACAAATATGGATGGATAATTGAACTACTGGTGGGCACACTGTACTCCTGGTCCGGTATGCATGTGCTCCTCATCATCACTAGCATAAGCTTCTTCCCTGCCACGGCCTCTTTCACTGGCAGTGTATTCCATCAAATTGACCTCCTCTACATCTTCACCAGTAGGCATCACAAATGCAGGTCGAGGAGGCAATATGCTCTCGATCTGTTTCATCTGCTCTTCACTAGCAAAGTTATTTTCCGGGAATATAACATCAAATTTTATATACAAATTTCCTTTTTCAAATGGGTTCTTGTACTGAGGCATGCCCTCTCCTTTAAGGTCTCCAGGTTTAATCACTTCTCCTGGATTATGTCTAATGAGTAAATCTCTGCCATCCAAATGTTTTACAACAAATTCAAAGCCACAGAGTGCTTCAGTCAAGGTGATTTCATGCTTCATCAAAAGATCATCTCCAGTTCTCTGGAAAAGATCATGAGATTTTTGTTGCAATACAATGATCACATCCCCTGGTTGAGTGTCAGGCTGCTGGTCTCCTTCACCTCTAAAGAAAATCTTTTGATTATCTCTCATCCCCTTTTCCACATGTACTTCCAGTATCTTGGTCTCATTTAGGACTTTCTTTCCTTTACATTTTGGGCACTTATCTTTGTCATTGATAGTCTCACCCTGACCCTGACATGTAGGGCAGCGAGTTTGGAACTGACGAGTCATATTAGGGCCAATCTGTTGGTAAGAAACCTTTATGCCTTGTCCATGACAGTCCTTGCAAGTCACTACAGCTCCTGGTTTTCCACCAATGCCCTTACAGGCACCACAGATCACATTTTTACTCAGTTGCAGCTTTGCTGTTTTGCCCATGTACATGTCTTCTAGGGACACTTTAAGCGGATGTATGGTGTCTTCTCCACGAGCACGACCTCGCCCTCCTCTACTTCCGCCGCCCATGCCAAATATGTCTCCGAAGAAATGGCCGAAAAGATCATCGGGAGGAAAGCCACTGCCCTGTCCGCCTTCCTGCAGCCCTTTCAACCCATACTTATCGTATGTCTGTCTTTTCTTGGGGTCCGATAATACTTCATACGCATAGCTTATTTCCTTAAATCTGTCACCCGCAGCGGGGTTTTTGTCAGGATGAAATTCCTTTGCTAACTTGTGGTAGCTCTGAAAGAAATTAAATATCGTAAAAAATCATCAGATAATAATGTACCTACGATGAACATTGGTCGCATCGTTCGTCCCTACAGCTAGGCATGATATAAAAGGTACTTGAATGACATGACATGCGTGGTTTTCCAAGGGTAATCTACTCGTGTACGTTGGTATCAGATCAATAAAAATACTCACCCTTTTAATTTCAGAGTCGCTTGCGTTTCTAGAAACCCCCAAGATTTCGTATAATTTATTATCAGCCATTTTTTCGCAGACGACAGGGGGAAAAAGGATTGGCTGATTTTAGAAGAAAGAAGTTTTGGATCAAAGACAATTTCATAACCTCACTCTTTGTTTCATCAGCTTTGTGAGTCTATGGTTCGGATACCGTTGTTTTTTTTTTTCGCGGGAATCTTAACGAATGGCTGCAGGACTGCATTTCTGGCTTTCTAATTTAGTTTTTCGCGGCTATTATTGTAAAATTGTAGTGGGATTAGCATTTTATGTGCCGGTATTGAAACACAATGTGACAAAGTGAGAAAACAGTACCACTGGCCTATATGGCTCAAATCGACAGTCGACACTCCCACGTAAAACTTCGTCAAGTATTGAAATGTGGGCACCACACTCGCATTCTAATGAATTCTAGTCCTTGCAGTATTTATTGTATTAATGTGGTGGATTTTATAATAATCTTTTGGCGAGGAACGATGTAGTCGGAGTAAGAAACAAAGAAAGGCGCTAACGTATGATTCGGAATAATGTTCCCGCGTAAAAGTCTGTTGAGCATTGGAATGTGAATCACCAGCGCGATCCAATGACTTTTAGGTTAGCGTAGGTTAAGATTCAATCATAGGATTCAATGAGTACTCTGAAGACTAGGCTGCATGAACTCAAGCCTTCCCATAAGAAAACCATGGAAGATAAATTTAAAAAAAAACGTAATACCAAAACGCTTTATACATCACCCAATCTAGCTTCTGCACGTTCTGCACCAGATCAGACTGACTGTGAGCTCGGAGAATCCCATTCCGTTTTTTTTTTTTTACCTAAAATGGGTTAGCTCTTGACTCTAGACACAAAGGTAAGCGATGACCGTGACAAAGTCGACGATGGAGCGAGCTAACCCAGAAGACGGCTGTTAAAGCACTGGAAGTCTCACGCACCGACGGAACACAGCAAGCCAGGCGGCCCCTTGCGGAGCCTACCACCGCTTTGTTGGGATCATTCAGCCGGACTTATTCACAGGCAAGCCTGTGTTGCCGTTGCTCGGGGTGGACCACTAGGAGGTAGATCCCATCCCACCCCAATCCACTGCAATACAAATGTATACGTAAGATTCAAAAAGATCTCAGTTCATTAGTTTTTGTTATTACAACCAGAAGAAATGGGCAACGCAAAGCGGAAATGAATGATCAGCAAGTAAGCTGGATGATGAATAAAGCGCTGAAGGATGAAGTGGGATGGCATAAACAGTACAAGGTTTTAAATGAACGTGCCTAAAAAAGGAACTAACGCCGCCACCATCTGTTTTTGACAGTTCTCTATACAATGCAGCGCTCCCGCCAACGTCAATTTAAAGCCTTGTCGTACCTACCTGGACAAAAAAAAGACATCATCATTAATTTTAGTTGGTTTGGTATGATTTGAATGCTAAAAAATAAATAAATTATTTAATAATTCTAGTTCACCCAGACGTTCAACTAAACTTCTTAATACATACATATAATCACGCCTTTTGTCCCTAATGGGGTAGGCAGAGCGTAAACGATCCAAACAAAGGCCACTTTTAGCACATTTGCAATACATAGCTTTTAAGCTTTGTGTGAATTATTATATTATGGATTATAAAATTTAGTTGCGATTGTCGCCAATCGTAAAATATTCATGAAAATGTTTGTATTTTAGGCACAATTAATTTAAAACTGATGGCGCCACTGCCGCAGACTCTCGAACCCCCAATGCAATAGTGCTATTGACCTTTTGAAAATATTTGATAAATTAAAGATAAATTCCGCAAAACGTAATCACCCCTTTATAATTTTATTGTCGTTAATTTGATATTTCATTTAAATCACATTATAGTGATATGCAACACAAACAATAAAAATATTTAAATTTTTATTAAATTCTTAAACATTTACAAGTAGGTAGGCCGTATAAATATATTTTTTTATAAAATCTTTTATGTGGTTTGTGTTTTATAGGTATATAGGCTAAGTAATAGCATGAACTAATAGGTAGGTACATTACGTAGTACTTAGTAACCTTGCATATTTTATTATACGTCACGAAACTCTACATTCTAATATTGATCTTGTAGCAAACTAATGAATTATTTGTCGTAGCCTTTTATCACCAAAATAAGTAGGTACCTCATTAATAAAAAAAATAGTCAAAGGCGCGGGAAAAGTCCAACATGGGCAAAAAGAGGACAAAATAATTGCGCATGCATCAATCAATACCTACTATAGATAAATCTACTATGTTTCTATGCTCGGAAATATTATATTAGGTAGAGTTTAAGTAGGTGTATTCGTTTAGCGGCCTACGTAATGATGTTCTATAGTTAAAATATTATGTCCATATTACACAACACAGCTTCATATTGCAAAAATTTCCTCTGTACCTACCAAACGAAACGGATCTGTTCTCTTGTCTTCAAACATTTGCTTTGTCGTATACGGCACATTGACGTCCGGAGTCGCGCGGTGAATATTTATGACAGGTGTGTGTGAAAGTTCGCCCCAAGCGTCGCAGGCGCAGCCACCAGCCACGGCACGCTCCAAAGAAGTAACACAGCCTTTTCTTACCACACAGTTATACAGAATCAGAATTCCTTTCGTATGAATTATTCGTAAACTTCGTAATCAACCACCTTTCGGAATCATCCGCTGGCACCAAATACTATTTGCGTACTGCGAAAGCGATAAATATTATGAAAGTGTTTGTTCTACACACTTTTCTAGACGTGTATTTCCTTGCCTTAAAACATCTTATATATTAGTTATAGAAGTACCTATAGTTTACCTACTTAACACTCTTATCTAACTTATTCGTGCTTCGAGGTCATAAAAGTTCACGAAGACTAAATCCATTGGATTCGTTCAGATAGCTATCGTCGGGCCCGACTCCGTTGGATTATTTGTTTGTGGGAGCGATTGCATCCCGGTGATTACGTTCTTGCTTACCCTATTACAACAACTTTCACTAGAACTTTAATAAATGGGCACTGAGAACCTATCTTCCTGCCAAACAGCATTCTTTCACGGGACCACCCTGTAGAACATACCAGCCACTATGCGGCATAATTACACACATCGAATCCAAATATGCCACTGTTATTATTTAATACATATGGTTAAAGAGCCTACCTATTCCATTAAATATTTCTTACATAACATCGAAAGTAAGCAGTTTTCGTGCACTGCGGTTATATATAGGTATTGCGATTTATGATTCAATATGTCGAAGAAAGGTAGTAGTCTCAGTACTTCTTGCATGCTGTCGTTATTAAGAATGGATGAAACGAGCTTGTCTTGTTTTGTATGTTATGCAACTTCACTTATCTTAAAATTAATACGATCACCCGCTCCAATCCAAGTGTTCATTAAAGTTTAACCATCGATAAATATGGTGGTGGATAAATTGCCTACCTTACGTAAATATTTTAAAATCATATATTATTCTATATTCCTTTCATAAGGTTGGTAGTGGTAGGTAGAGTCAATTTTGGTGAAAGAAACAAGTTTACACCAATATAAGAAAACTATTAATAACGGCCCTAAGATCTGCTCTCACCTCACAGAAAAGAGTCCTCGTAGCCAATTAAAACTGTATTTTTTTTTAATTACTAGTTTTAAGACAGTTTAAGTGCTAAGAATTTTGAACGTATTATTATAAAAAGGTATTAAAGTTGCATTTAAACCCTGTATGGGCTGTAAGTAGTAAATTTAAGTATTCAACTCAGGCATGAGGTGAACGTCGCGTTGCGGTGATGTCGCAGGTCACCTACACATAACCATAACACACTAAATTGGTTTCGGTATTCTTAAAGACAGATTAGCTAAGTACACCTTAGCAAAGTCGCTTGTGTAACCCACCATTCGGAAGCTACACAATACTTTGTCAAGAATCGTCACGAAAGCTCGGTTTCAGAAGGATTACAGCGGGACTAATGATGATAATGAACCGCGTATTTCCCAAAAGCGCACAAGTTAATCATCGAAAAATAAGTAAAAGTGTAATGCAATTTAATGTCTCAAGGCTGTATCGTCATTAGGCTGCATCATTAGCTTTGCACTTTTAGTAAATTATCTAATTTATACATAAATACAGTTTACTAAACTGGAGCTTTTTATAGTTATCTGACATTTACTAACAGGTACTTGTATTGGTAATTACTAATAAATAAGCAATACAGTTTAGCTCAATGTAAGAGCTGGCTCCACAGAAGCCATCCGGGGCCATCTTTAAAGTAACCTCCAGCTGAATGGTTCACGGTTGTGTAACGTAGCCTCGATGCACCTAGAAACTTCCAGCGCGCACCGCACCACCAGCCTCTCGATAATAACTCGCAATTATCTCCGGATAACCAAACCCTCTCACATCACAACAAACATGCATATTTTGCGAGTTGCGAAATCCAAAGCGATGCAATTACGACTTCTGCAATTTATTCAAGATGAGACCAATCAACCACAAGGTCTACACCTGGTATCTAGGTTTACGACGTCTATTGTTGTATGGAATCCTAGTGAATGTATGTTTCGTTGACATATTGATCCTTGCTGAAATCGTCTGAGCATTAGCAGCATTAGTGAGCAAGAATATAACCGTTTCATGGGTATGGAATTCCTTTGAAAAAAAAAAAATTGGGTATGCTCGAAACAGATGCATATTTATCTACATAGATAGTTTTTGTCAAAACGTAGATAAATCTTTTGGATTTTGCAAAAATTCTACCAACAATGAAACAAAAGTTAGTTGACCCTCCAGAGACCCCATGGAATGCGGCAAAGAAATGGTCGCACGAGTTCTTCTTACTCTTATCAAGCTGTCATTTCGAATAGTTATTATCTAATCGAGTGGAATGTGGGTAGGTAGTGGGTACAAATAATAATCAAGCAAGTAGTGGATAAAAACCGAAAATCGGCAAACAGGTACTATACCCACGTTCTTTGACTTTCACCTAAGCAATGGTTATCTCGAATCAAAACATTGCACAGCACGACTCGACCTCGCACCGCGACATCGTTACATTGAAAAAGCTTTGCAGTTGCAAATTAGTCTGCATTTTTCTAATTTGGAATACATTAATATAATTGCATCCTCTGGCTTAAAGAGGTCATACATGTTGCGAAATGTTACAGTACTGCTAAGTCTGTGTTATTGAGAACGACTCAGCAGCGTGAACTTTAAGCTTCTTCCAGTTCCAGTTAAGTTTGACCTATTAAAGCTCTACCATGATGCTTTACTATTAATTGCATCTTTAAAGGTGGTCATATTAATTCAAGTCAATTTAGGGACCTATTATGATGGCTTATCTCCACATCCTCGATAACTTTAAACCTTTCTCTATTATGAATACAGGCTGCTGAAAAAAACTTTCATATTTCTAGCTAGATTATTGCTACTCTATTTCGTTTTTTCTCTTATTTCTTTCTTGTCAAATAAGTAGGTATAACAGGTAATATTTGATCCAAGTTGTTTTTTTAAACATGCTTTATGCTTATATTAAAAAAAACAATAATTATGATCTTATGTTAGTTAGCCTATATGATCAAAATAAGCAGGTATAATCCATTCTTAATCACTCCCGAAATAAAGAATTAATGATTTATTACTTGTACAAATTCGACGCGATGATTAGACACTTCCAATAACTGTTTATAAAAGAAAGAATGACAATAGGCGTTACGAAATTAATTACCGAATATTATTCAATAAAAGTTGATTGATATGTGTGCATAGTGCGTTACGCAAGCTCACATTTTGTGTCCGGTGCGACCTCCAGAAGGTCTCGGGGTACTCCCGAGTGGAAGAGGCGCGGAGCACTGGCGGGTCGTCTCTGCTATTGGAAGTGAAAGTGAATGAATGGCGGAGGCTTAATTAGAGAGGAGGCCTGGGCCTGCGCCAGTCCCTCTGACGCCGTCGCGCTCCACGCTCGCGCCGCGCATATCGCTCACGCGCATCTCTCGCACGCAACTCGCAAGTCTACTCCTCACCACCCCAGCCATAGAGGTACCTACGCGCTGCACTCGATGCAACCTCACTTGAGCGAACATAAGGACACCCTTACCCCTACGGAAATACGAGTGAAGTTATCCATGCTGAATATTGTTGAATTCGGTTTCGTGAACTTGTGAAAGCCGGCACGGCAAAAGTTTATTGGCTTTAAAAATAATTTGGCATGTGAAGTGATCATTCGTATTTTCAAGTTATCGTTAACTCTGATTCTGGTCCTTTCCATTGATTAGCCCAACAATTGTACGATACGAAAAAGTTTAGTTCAACTGTCGAATAAGGGTAGGTAACACTTGCAAAAATGTAGAGCTAATTTATATTTTTTTTAGAACAGACTTATAATCAATTTTAACTTTTACATTTTAAGTGAATAGGTAGTCTACCGGTTTCGTATTCATTGCGAAGTTTTCTTGTTTTTCTCGCTAATGCTGCGCGTAAGCTTCGTGACGGATGACGCAGCTTTCTGTTACCATAATATGCGTCCCAAATCGACGATTTCTCGCGTTGAGCACCTTTTCACGCAAACATTTAAACTCGCAGCAAGGAGGTCAACGAGGCGAGTTTTGCTTTCACAAATAGAACAAAATAAATTCATCTCACGTATCGATTGTCCTCGGGCACTCGTGGCCCGCATAATAAAGAAAGCAAACTTGATACGCACTACCTTACAGAGACACTTTCGACCGATCAAAACTGTCAAATACGCGAACAGTTTAGAAACTTATTTGGAACTATAGATACCTATAGAGAACACAAAACCGCCTTTGCTATTCCGGTTGGAAACCGCTAGAGATGCACAAGTGTTCAAGTGTTACACCTGCTACCTATCTACCTATGTTGGTGAATGAAAAACTAAAATGACGTCTTGGAAGTGGTTGTCATCCTCGCTCTCTCCGCCACACCCTTTTCCGAGGAAAGTTAATGCGTGATTTACATAGGATTTTACCGAATAACCGGCATCTCAGCATTCTGCACTGATGTCTCACTCACTTGCTCCAAATAAATATTTTACGATTCACTTTAACGACAACGTTTTTCGAATAACCATTTAAAGGTATCATCTGGAGAGGAAGTATCATGCCATAAATAGTTTAAACAAAGAAACTACTAAAACCACGAAACCGAAACGATACCTAAGCTAAGCATCAGGTGGAAGTTGTGCATTGTGGAAGCGACAATTTGTAACATAATTGCTATTTAAGTTGACACAGATTGCACACGTTTATGGCTTTAAGGCTCGTAGAAAGCAAGATTTTATGTAGAGTTATTTTATCATTTACTGTAATTAAGAATTTTGCCGGGGAGATAATCGCCTCGCATGGTACTTCCTCACCAGATGATACCTTTAAATGGTTATTCGAAAAACGTTGGCGTTCATGTGTATCGTAAAATATTTATTTGGAGCAAGTGAGTGCCCTTGCCCGATCAAAACACGGCGAATTAGCTATCCACTACCCTCCGACTGAGGGAGGATCTGTTTCAGGCATAATGATGATATAAGATGTTTCTGTACAGATGAGCCGGCATTACTGCCTGGCGGCCGCAGCCCTGCTGGCCGTGCTCTGCGTAGCCGACGCCCAGCGCCGCCTCGCCCTCCCTGACCCCAGAAGTTGCGCCAACAGTAAGTACACTCTATACCTTATAAACATCCGTTCATTTGTAAATTTGTATTACAACAGGATATCGTTCGTTATGCATCACTTTATTTTAAGTTTATTATAGTGCCCATTATGATGCGGATTGATAAGAATCTGTATTGTAGTTCACACGACCTTGGTTTTGGAAGTTCAAAATAAGTTATTGACCAAAGAGATCGCATTGTTGAATGATCGCATCTGTATGATGTGGAAACATTTTCAGATTTGTAGTTGTATTGTAGATAATAGGAAGGGAGTTGGTACATCCCAATAAATTTCGAAAAAATGGGTGATTTTATTGTTATTTGGGAAAATGTTATACCTATGTTATACCTAATAAATAACTTTGTTAATTAAATATTAAATATGAAGATAAAGATATACATGTCAGCAGAGTTTAATAAATTACAAAGTTTAAGTAATAAAGTCTAAGATCTTTTTAAAAATTATAACTACCTGCAAAGCTGTATCTAAAAGAAGTAGGAAAGGTATTTCAGTTTCATCCTTTCAAAACAATAATCATGGAATGACACCATATCATCATAATATAACATAACATAAGCACTAAGCAAGCACCTCAGCAAATAAATTAACATCTCATCCTTCTATAAATTAGGCATTTCAAAATTTTAATTACGACACGTGTCATAAAATTGACCGTTTATTTACAAAATAATGTTAAGATAGGTCGGAGGTCGGATTTAACGCTGTGGAGCAATTGAATGATCCTCACTAGTCACCTGACTCCGGTAAATGGTCGCTCACCTTGCTGCTAATAGCTCGTATACCAAGTATGTACGTACATGACCTGACGACCCTTGGATTGGAACGCGGCTCAACTCGATCGAGTCATCTTCACATAAGTAGTTTATAAAACTAGAGGTCAATTTGAGAATTTGCTTAGAATTTTCTAGATTATGTACATTTTCGAACCTTGTTTCTGGTAGCTGATTGGAGTCATTGGTATAAAATATCGATGACGCTATGATGACCATGGTTGGAGCCTCCAACTTGGACGTGCTAGTGTCGTGTACAACAATCATGTTTTGACTGCTGCTTGTCATATTTATTGTGGCGACAGACGACAGTTAGTCAGAAAATGACGTGTCAGCTGCATGTCAACATAATATTATCCAACATGTTGTAGATCATCTTGACTCAGCACAACACCAAAGAATCATTTACAAAAGAATAAAAGAGTAGGCAGCGATTGAATTTGAAGCATCATCTTTACGCGGTTTCATGGTGATATGACATGACTGAGAGACCTAGATACGCGTTCCACTAACAGGTGCTAACAAAAACAGACCTAGTTAAACGATTACCGAACCATCCTCATAATATTTCACGCCATCCTGGGAAATGGGTAATCTGAATTGAATGTCGCAACAGCCCGCATACGAGGCGCGGCTGCGACCGACGTCATGACATGTGGGAGCGCTGACAACCACAATCGCTCCACATTCAGCTAAGGTACTCTTCACAAAGCAAACAAAAATCCTTTGTCAATAGTACTTGCACTGCACACGCTGACTACGACAGCTGGACGTTGCTGTGGGAAAAATTGACAAAAATTTTGCTACAATGTCATCTATCTGTGCTTTGTCATATTGTACAAAATAGAATGCAAATATGTTGCTCCGGAACTTCTAAAAGAATATCTGTTTATGAGACAAGACAACAATGCTAACGAGGTAACACCCAGACATGGTCTTGTGTGATTTTGTCTACATTGTTATGTATACTCAACGACTTTCTCCTCATAATTGAGATGTTTACGACATTCCCGACTCTTTTGCTTTCCTATCGATGGCGCGAAGGTACCGACTGACACCGTGTCGCTTCGGTTATGCAATTATGAAACCGCAGCACTTACCAGTTACCTACCTACACGAGATAAAAATTTAAATATCTTTTCGTTGTAAAAATTTAATTATTCTATACACAACAACTTGGCACGAACCGTTATTACGTAAAGTGTTCACAACTTTACGGAAGATTAGCTAACAGTTCCGGTGGGTAATGGTTTTGAAAGATGTGCAAATACGCAAATACTATGTATGTCATGACACCGTGCAGATGACTCGGAGAGAGGTTTACAACGGACGCTTTCTATAGACAGTTACGAAAGACGCTCCATTGAACAACCTGACGATAGGCTGTTTTGATGGAGCGTCATTTCATGGACTATAAATGTCCCGCATTAAGGCGAGAGCTTTATTACTGGGTAATTGAACTGCAGTGTAGGCGGCTACTGATTGAATAATTTGCTATAGGTACCTCTGCAAAGGCTGTCGAGACCTAGCTCATTCTACTATAACAGGTGGCAGTTATGGATGTCCTAGTTTCTCACGCAACGTGGAGAGAATGATGCATTTTTTCCAAAAGAACAATATGCAGCGCAGGTTGAATTTGACCACTGCAGATATTTTGATAATTAGGTTCCCTTGAGTGTTGCTCGCCCGTGTGAATTAGCGCAAATGTGCAGTTGAGCAAACCTGTGAACGACAAGACGTTTCAGATAAACACTATTTCGAAATGCGACTACCTAAGTATGTCGTCACCGGATTTCAATATGCTTTTGTACAAGTGCTTAGTGGTTTGTAGTTTAGCTTACACGATGTTGCAACGTGTCCTCCCAGTATGTGTTTTGTTCTGCCATTATTTCTCCCACAAGTATCTACGAGACCCTTGCTTGACATGACAACGCAACATCCTTTTCAAAATACTAATGAACGCTATCAACTCGAATTGCAGACTTTATGGTCATGGGTAGATAGATAGCCATAATTCTAAACATGTCATATTCCGGTACATTGAACTAACTTTAGTGCGGTAGGTAATATTCTTGCTAATGTCATAAAATCTTCAAACTACCAAGTTTCCTCAATCTGCCATTAGACTGATGTACCTACTTATTCGATGTTTTTTTCCTCAATTACGTAGATAGGTACGTGAATGCGGGCACAATCCATATAAAAAAAAGGTAGAAAGTTAGGAGGAATTTAGAGTAAGAATTTCTAAAAACAAAACTGAAATTGCAGAAAGAATCGAGATCACCACCCACCATCATTCTGACGAAGTTTTAAGGTCAATAGATATCAACATTTGAATTTTTGCAGGAGTACGCCATTCAACGTATCGCGACGCCAGAGGAGTTCTACACTCATACTTCTTCAGTTGGGAGCATGCGCCGACCCGCAATCTGGAGGTAGACTGGCTGGATGCCAGAAATATTTGCAGGAGACACTGCATGGACGCAGTCTCCTTGGAGACGCCTCAGGTGAGGGAACAATCGATTTAATAAAACGACTACCACTTGATACAAAACTAGATATCTCTACAACATCTTCTGCACGTATGTAACATTAGGAGATGAATATCTTGATGTTTCGGGTAATTCAGTAGGCCTTGGAAGCTCTACTTAACTTACCATTCTGTAGATTGTACATCACAAGATCCAATCTATTTATCTGAAGCAACATCGGTCCTTAGATGAACCTTGAAGAATCTTATGTGATTAATATATTACAAACATTATTTTACGTACGCAATCTTCATGAAGATATATCTCGCATCGCAACAGGGTCAGTCGTGATGATGCGTTCACTTTCAGTATCATAGTACGATCTACCCATATTTATAACGACTTGTGAAGCAATTTGGAGTTGCAATATTCTTTCGTAACCGACCCTTGTAAGGACAAAATAGATTGCTGTAAAAAATTTGAACTCTACTCATCTTTACATCCATTCTGTAAGTTTATGATCTCGTCACGAACGTTTGAAATGATCTCCATTGTTGTTTTGGAAAAACCGCACATAATATTTAAATTCCGGAATCAAATTTACGCCGGAACACTAACGAGAACAATAATCTTGGTTTTTTTATAAATCATTAACATTACTACCGAATGTTCCAGTATACAGTTACATAGTCGCAATCGAGTCGCTCTTTGTAATTGTAGTACCTATTGTTTGTGAGCTAACGTCCGGGTGCTCAACTTAGGGAAATAAGCAAGTTTGTAATAGCTTCCTAGTGTCGCGGTCGTAGGCTGAGGTGCCAACGAACGCGGCGCTCCTATTGTTACTATGCAAGACGATGCACCTGCCACTCCTCGCATCAGCTTTGGCACACATCCGCTATCGCGTGAAGATAAATGCAAATTGTATTCAGCGAGTGAAGTTATTAGACGTGCATCAATTATGCATTAGGATGGAAGATTTTGTAGAGCGTTGAGGCGTCGCGTGAAAGGGGTGCAATGGCCGAGTGCTATGTGGCGGCATGGGGCCGGCCAAGTGGCGCGTGGCATACATTCCTGCTGCAGCCGAGTTGCCCACTTCTCGTGCCGGACGCGCGACGGAGCCTCGCTTCCCGTCATTCGCTGACAGGCTAACACACTGCCTTACTACCGCCTGTGGCTTTGATTGCATTTATTGCTAAAGAATAAAACAAACAGGAAATCTTTGAGAGTAGGTTGATAGGATGACGTTACCGGCGAAGTCATTCAATTTCCGGATGTTCGTTTACGATTGATTGCAACTATAATTGGCAGGTGCTTTACTAGTGATTAATTACTCTATCCTGTTTGGACAGAAATCATATAAGTACGAAATTCGATTGAAAGAAAGGACCCACTCACAAGCAAAAGGAGAGATCGAAGAGTAGAGCTATAGACTCATACACCAGTACAGTAGGTCAGTCAAGGGAAGATGTTGAAGAAAAAGTTGTTTAGAGCATTAGGAATGCTGGCCGTAGATATTTTATATCCGAGTCGTTGACGTCCGCGGCCATGACACTGTTATTTCCTCGTATCTACACGGTTGGTAGACCAGCAACCGCGCGTGCTTCGCATCTCCGCGGTTGTATAGCGGGAAACCAGATCGGCATTATGATACCACACATAACATTACGGCCGAAACACTTGACTGCTCCGAGATTTACCTACTTAGATTACTTGTAAGGAGATGAGCCGGATTAGGCGGTGGGATGGTGAACTTAGACACGTTATTGTTAGTAAAAGTAGGTTACCTACCTGCTACTGCTAGGGTAGCAGGTAGGTATTGTACCTGGTAAAATAATGATGCTTTCCTCTGCAATGTGCAGTAATGGATGACTTTCTCACTTTCGTTTGTAAAACAAGATAAATGGTACAAATAATAACACAAATACATAAAAGATTACCAAACGAGTTATGCATAATTTTTAATTTAAATCTAAATTCGAACTAGACACTGAACTAGAAATCTGTAAAAACTGGTCAAGTTTCGCTGGATCTTATTAATATTAGACTTGAATTCGCAGGAGAACGAGTTCATCAAGCAGAGAATAGCGCGCGGCAACGTGCGGTACATCTGGACGTCTGGACGCAAGTGTAACTTCGCGGGCTGCGACCGTCCCGACCTGCAGCCCCCCAACGTGAATGGCTGGTTCTGGTCCGGCTCTGGAGCCAAGATCGGACCAACCACTCAGAGAAACACCGGCGACTGGTCCTACACCGGTGGATTTGGACAGCCCCAGCCTGACAACAGAGAAGCTGCCCAGGTGAGTCCCTCTTCGTGACCTCATTTCACTTGATATGGAAGACTGGTTTTGTTCTTGTTGCGGTACGTTTATAAGACCACCTGGCATTCACCGACTACTGATACTAGCCTTACACCGGGGCGGGTTCGATCAGGCCAAATCCGATACTTGAGCAGCTGCTTAGTGATTTCCTCTTTTTTTTCTCTCGTCTTTCTTCTTTTTAACTATTCACATCGGCACCGGCAGGTTTGACAGCTCCAGTTTATCTTGTTGTATTATCGATTAAAAATATTTCAGGTAGAAGTTGCCTAACTCTAGTTCTCCCTTAGGACTTAAAATATTTTGGAGTCGTTACATTGCTGTCCCCAACAAAGCGCGAGCTTTAATTGTATATTGGATTCAACCTCAATTTAAACAGAAGCTATTACATATTTCATTCAAATGACTATAATAGCAGACATCGAAAGTCTCCAGCTAGAAAATTGTCTTCGCCGTGATTCACCATTTACATACCGTCACGTCCGCGGCAATCAAGTTCAATTCAACAGGTCCGTGGGAATGTAGAGAAAATTGCTCGGTGGTTAAAGTGTTGTTTTGGTCTGCAGGGCAACGACGAGTCGTGTCTGTCGATCCTGAACAACTTCTACAACGACGGCATCAAATGGCACGACGTGGCGTGTCACCACGTCAAGCCGTTCGTGTGCGAGGACAGCGACGAGCTGCTCAACTTCGTGCGCTCGCGCAACCCCGCGCTGCGCCTATGAGCCCTCCCCCGCACCCCTCCCTACGCCCGCCTGTCCACGCGCACACTCGCCCTCTAAGTATTAGATGGCTGGCATTGTACAAAACCAAGTGGCTATCTATTTAAGTTATTTATTAATTTAACATGTAATTAATGTCCACTTTTGGTACCATATCTAGATTTCGATATTTAATGTTTCCATGTGACGGTGTACCCTGAAGTATTATTTAGGTGGTTTAGAACGAACTAACCACGACACTGTAAATTATACTGAAACCGAATTGTCACACTCGAAGGTCAGTCATCCTTACATTTTATAATGTACTTAAGTTAAATTTTGTAAAAAGGCTTGTTTGCACAAATTAGGATTAACTTTAAGTTTTAGAATAATAAAATAAATAAAATATTATTACATTTGTTTTTTATTCAAGATTCAATCCAAACAGGGTAATAAAAATGTCCAAAACATAAGAAAATCACATCACGATTAAACTGAAACATACAACACATGTCGAATATAAAAGTACCACCTTAAATAACTTTGGATTTAATGACAAACGAAAACTAAACTTAACTACAAAGAGTCAAATGTTAATACTTAAAATAGGTTTTCCGTACGTGAATCGAAAAAGTAACACTCGCAATTCTGAAAAACGTATGAACTAGACATGAAAATTCAGTTCATCAAATTAACTACACAAGATTCGGAGTACCTATAATGGTTCAAAAACTGCAGTTTTTATAATAATAATAATAAGCTACCTAATAAAATTCATAGCTGAAAATTAAAATAACTTTATTATAATGTCACCACTCACTACTACTGGGACTGCAAAACTAGGTAGAAAATTAACTACTTATTACATAAGTTTTAATAAGTTGATCCTTATTTTTTACATAATTGCTACATTACAGCATTTTGTTACGAAGTATCACGTAATTTAGTTAGCATTTATTAAAATGCTAATAAAAAGATCATAGTTAAAACTTAAATACAGTAAAGATTTATACAGATTACAGATGTAAGAGGTAAAAGGTAAAACTACATTAAGATGTCGAATGCGCTGTAAACCGAGAGAAAGCAGCACTTAATTGATTTAAACCTACTTCGCCGAACTTAATCAAGAGTTAATTACAATCTTTAGGATTATTAATTGCTTTCGTAATTAAAAACTTTCTGCAAATTTCTATAGCGCTCGAAAGAAAAAGTAACTTTAACGATTCATTTTGAATATTATTCATATTACTATAGCTAGTGAGCATCATAGAAATTTATAGACCGAAACACACAAATTACGCTAAACGTTTATGATTATCGTCAGTCTTATAAAATAAAACAAATAGCCTAATAAATAATATAAATACTTATTTATTAATCTAAAATGGAATGAGCAACGTTATGCAAAATAACAGGGCGGGGTATCATCATTACGGTATGAAGAGATTTACCGGTACTGGTTTTAAACGTCTGTCTGGCTCAAACTACATCAGTATTTCATTCAATATTATAAAGAGATTGCTTATATGTTACAATAGTATAAACATAAGATGTAATAAATATTAAGTACACGATCATTTAAAGAAACTATTATTATTCCAGTATGGAAGTAAGTATAGAAAAAGAAGATGTCTTGTCAGATTACTAGCGGTCTATGGATCAGACGCACCAAATAGGAAATAGAAAGACTACTTGTCAGTCTGTCAGCCCTGTATTTTTTCATCTTTGGCTTGTGACCACTATTTTATTTTAAGTAGCCGGTATCAACGGTTAAACGTGACTTCCGAAGCACTGAGAACGTTCTAGATCACTCAACGCGAGTAAGTTGCATTGTAGCTGCATTGATTATCGTAAAATTGGGAATTAATTATAACCCTAATATAATTGTAAGCCACCCAACATACCCATTCAAATTTAAATTCTATTCTAACTTTAAAACGAAGATTTTTACAACCGTAATCTACATCTTACAAATTGTACTTTAACTATAACAGTTAAGAATGCTAAAACTTAATTCTTTGTCAAAAGTGGAATTAATAACGTAAAAGGAAACAAATTATGTCCTAAAAGGCACATTGGATAAGGCTAGTTTTGTCCACTGACAATAAAAACTCTTTAAATTAGGATAAATTATCCTAATAATACGTAGTTGCTACCATTTAAGACGTATGCCCTAAAATGGAAAATCAGCAGGTCATAAAACGCACCCATACGCAGAACATGAAATTACGAGCAAAATTTGGATGCTACAGAAAAGGTATCATCAGACAGTAGTCATATCAGTAGGAAATTTACAGGTCAGCCTTCAAGAATAATTATTCATTCATGTCTGCAGAGGCAGTTTAAATAAATACCTACAGTAAAATAATTATCAGATTTACAAGTCTACAATACAACTAACTACAATAGTGGCAATACATTTAGGACAGCGTCTGCTACGTCAAGTGTGGTCGCAACACGTGGTTCAATGTAAGTTGGTATTAGAGCAAAAATCCCAGCATCCAGTTAAACTCGACCTAAAACTCAAACTACAATTCGGCTACGGAACTGTGAAGACTCGTTGGACAGAGCAGTTGGGCCAACTGCCCCGGACTGGCCTACACGCTGTGCGACCACATTTGACCTAGCGGATTCTAAACTACTCATACCTGACCTCTGCTACTGTCAGGCGTTCAAGCAGTTGACGTCGGCGAGTATAGCAGAGAGCAACGGCTTGTCCCTCAAGGCGGCGCTGAGCTCGGCCTCGTCCCACTGCAGACGAAGCCTCCGGCCCCGCGCCGCGCCCGCCCCCCACACCCGCACCGCCCCGCGCGCCTCCAGTAAGGAACAAGCGCTCGCCACCTCGCTCAGGTCTAAGGGGGCGATGTTGCGGGCTGCTGCTACCCTGTGACAATGAATTAGAGTTGCATAAAACCGCCGTTTAGATATACTTAAATTGGAAACAGAACATGTTAGATTTTTGAATATATGAATGAGTTTAGCCTTAATCTTGGCCGAAATGGCGAAAAAGTCTGGAGTATACTCAATATGTTTATTGCATTCATGTATAGAAACAGTTCAAACAGTCAACTAGTATGAGAGCTTAGTTAGAATGTGCCTAGTCTTTCTTACTGAAGGGCTTATTTATGTGCACCTGGAAAATACACAGGTAGAGAATTCTGTTCTTTGTTTGAAATGAAATGAATTATCATCTCCCTAGCCAAAAGGCTAAACCTAATCTAGAAGATTGAACCAAGATACTGGTTTTCATACAGAGTAACTGTCATCTGAAATGATAAGGTTAGCAAAAAGATGTATACGAAAAATCTTACCTTTTATAAACATCATGCAGTTTTCCTAGCATGATATCTCTATTCTTTCCTTTAGTAAGCATCAGCATCAAAGTACAAAGAATCAGCTTCTGTTGCATCGGGAATCCTTCATCCACATCTGTTTCTATCTTCCTAGAACCACCGTAGACATCGTTCAATACTTCCAGAACTTGTTTCAGTTCAACAGTGACAGTGGATTGTTGCAACATGGTGTCCACGCATTTGTTCTCGGAGAATTTAGTTCGTTTCGCGAGCTCTACCACGCGGCGACCGATGTCTAGTGCTCTACGCATGTCTCCCGATACGGCGGCTATTTTAGCTGGATAAACAGAAAAATAAATAGTAGTATAGTAGCTGGAATGGCCTCTATTTTTTTTATCATCTAATTTATTGATATTGTTGATGATTTAATAACACGAATTGTCGCGAGAATTTTAGGGATATTGCGAAAACTACTATAGTTACTCGTTTTTTTCGTAATATCCCTAGGACTTTCGAAAAACATCGAATTATCAAATCATTCTACAACTGATACATAAAACTTTAAATGAAACATACCTGCTAGCATTTGTAAAGCGACCGGTGAGAATACATTGGTCTTGTCTTCGCTGGCTAATACTCTGGTGAAAATGTTTATAATTTGTTCTTTGGTGTAAGGTGCAAAGTGTAGGGTCTGTGGCCTTAGGGAACATCTTGCTTGTAGCCTCGGCAAGGTCCTCTCAGTGAGGTCAAGTGCATTGGCTATACCTATGAGAACGATCCGCGAGCCAGCCAAAGCAGGCCACTCGAAAATGGAGTAGAGAACCGACTGACGCTTGCTGTCCAACTGATCGATTTCGTCCAAAACTAAAAGGCTGTAAAAAATCGTCAATCAATAGAGGTAGGTATATTGCAGACATAAACAACTCTCTTTAATGAAAGGTGTATTGATAATTTAGTTAGTTTCTTTTTAATTATTA